>WEIS01018797.1:7040-21241 GCA_013389965.1 Todus mexicanus | reverse complement strand
TCTCTCAGTCTGTCTTCACGGGAATNTCTTCTCCACACCGAATAACGCCAACTCTCTCAGTCTGTCTTCACGGGAATGGTGCTTCAGCCCTCTGATCATCCTCGTGGCCCTTCTCTGGACATGTTCCAGCACATCCACATCTTTCGTGTAACAGGGGCTCCAGAATTGGATGCAGTGCTCCAAGTGGGGTCTCACTAGAGTGGAGGGGGACAATCACCTCCCTCGACCTGCTGGCCACACTCCTCGTGATGAAGTCCGGGATACAGCTGGCTTTCTGGATTGCAATTTCTCCCTAGTTTAGGGAGAAATCGCAAACTCTCCCAGAGACAGGGGTCCCCTGAAGAGCATTTGCTGGAGATGGGAGCCAGGCTGTATTTATTTTGAAGAAAATGTCATGGCCTTGATGCCTGCTGTAGTAATCAGTAGCTAAACACTTGCAAAGTAGCAGCTGTTGCAACCATGTAAAAGGGAACTAAGCTAATGCCTCTGGGCTACCAGGAGGATGGAAACTCCCTTTTCACAAGGAGTCACATAGAAGCGACAAGGCGGAATGGATACAAATTGCTCCAGGGGAAATTCTGATTAGAGTCCAGAGCAAAGTTCTTCACAGTGAGAGCTATTAGTGGAATAATCTTCCAAGGGAATCATAGAATCTTTGAGGTTGGAAAAGACCCTTGGGATCATCAAGTCCAACCCTCAACCCTACTCTGCAAAGTTCACCCCTAAACCATCTGCCCCAACACCACATCTAAACACCCTTTAAACACGTCCAGTGATGGGGAGTCAACCCCCTCCCTGGGCAAACTCTTCCTTGACAGGCTGCTGGGCCAGCTCATTTAAACTGTATTTCTTTACCTTAAAGGGTTGGAATAGCTGATCCCTGAGGTCCCTTCCAACCTGTTATACTGTAAAGAAGTCAGTGCTTGGAAGCTAAGGCCTGCAACAGTAGGTGATAAGAAAATCATTCCATTGTGCTTTACCCGGTCAACCTAATGAGCCAGCTTTCTGTTCGTTAAAACAACTTCACAACTCCAAGGATGAAAAGAAGATGCTGTGGCAAGAAATCGGGTAAGATCAGAAGGTGATCCTTGAAGTTAACTATTGTAAACCTAACGCTTTTAATTAGCAGAATTGACATCTAGCATCTTTAAGCAGGAACATCCCAGACCAACTTGGCCTTGAAAATGAGTAATCAATTGTGTCTTGCCAACTTGGCAGGAGAACTTAAGGCTTGTGTATCCTTAGCTGTGCTGCCTTCATTAGAATACTAAAAATCACACCCATAGGTCAAAAAGACCCGAGCCCACAGCAGGTCGGGCCCTTACAGCACACACAGAAGTGGAAGTATAGAGTCAGCAATATTGTAATTGTATGTAAATTACTACCCAATCACTGTAAATTTGGGTGGGTTCAATGAATTATTAATTCTGCTAACACTGTATAAACATGGCACAGAGAATCCTGTATTGGATACATGTTAGGAGGAGCAATCCCCCTTGCATCCAGCGCCTCAATAAAGAATGCCTGCTTTCTTAAACTCCAAAAGGAGTCTTGGAGAGTTTTCTTCTCCATATTGGTGCAGTAACAGCCTAGTAACAGCTGTCCGGCCTAAGTTCATAGAATCACAGGCTGGTTTGGGTGGGAAGGGAACTTAAAGGTCACCTAGTCCAACCCCCCCGCAGGGAGCGGGGTCATCTGCAGCTAGAGCAGGTTGCTCAGAGCCCCCAACAACCTCCCCTGCAATGGGGACAGGGATGGGGCAGTGACCACCTCTTGGGGCAACCTGGGCCAGGCTCTCCCCACCCTCAGTGTAAAAAAATGTCTTAATTCTCTCCTGTCTAAATCTTCATCTTAGTTGAAGCCCATCACCCCTCGTCCAGTCACAACAGGCCCTGCCAAGTTACAAAATCAACTATAAGAAGAAAAGGAAGGAGGAGGGACAAGGGATGAAAGAAGGTGAACAGCATTTCCTTTGTATGAAAGCTTGTGTCAGTGAACTACCTATAAAGTAGTAAACAAAGCCGTAATAAATAGAAGTATATGGTAATAACCCCATGACAGATACAAACAAGACGTTTTATATCAAGTGTCGAGATGTTCCAATAAAAATAAATTTAATTTTACAATATATACATATAAAATCTTTTCTGACGGAAATGTTTTAAAATATTTTCTATAAGGCACCTAGGGGAAAAGAAAAAGAAAAGAGAAGACAATAAGACAAAGTGCATCAAGATTTAGAACTTATCAAACAACTGTGACAACACAAGAATCCAGTCCTATCATTTAAAGGATATTAGAGGAAATCAGGCTGTCTTCCCCAAGTCCTTCTTCAGACTATTAACATCAGCTGTCAGTAGGTTAAAATGAAAGTACAAAACCTGAACTATGATTCTTCATAGCACTACATTCCGAATACAAAGTTCCAAAAACTAACCCAAGTATATCACTTAACTGACCAGCACATGTAAAAACAGTGGGTTGTTTCTTTCAGTTAATTACTGCGGAGAAGACTCGATTACATTTTGCTCCATGAAGAGATCAAGAATATAGAAATGTTCCAGATGCTACAGTTACCCTGCTTATAGTTTGTCTACATTTCTAAGTCACGGGTTGTTTCCTTGCAGTTCTTCCACGTCAACAAGGAACCCGTGCACTGTATCCTTATTTAGTTCAATTTACTACAAGAACTTACTTGAAGAATTAAGCTGCGTCCAGGTCATCTTCATTTATGTGGTGAGGAGGGCTAATCATGGGCTCTGTTATTTCATATGTTTCTACGATCTCCTGGTTAGAGATGACAAGAGTAAGTTACAAAAGCTGAACTATTTCCATGTAATTGCAGTGACCACCAGGTAAGTTACAAAGTTTCTCAAACTAAAGCACAATTTCTAACGACAAAGTTTCTTCTGCACATTCTGGGTGAGGGGCAAAGAAGAGTTGTATGTGCTAAAAACTAGGTTTTGTCCACAATTTATTACGAACAGCAGTGAGCAAATTGTATGGAGAACTTCCCCTCTAGAAGAAAATATCATATATAAGGGAAGAAACAGACTCCGTATTTATGTGGTCCTCATACAAAACACTAAAGGCAAGTTTACCGCACAACTTAGAAGTGCTTAAAATAAACAGGCTTTGAGGATCAAAGGCAAAATTGCTATCCCAATTCTCAGTTTCCTTGCAGTTAAAAGCATTCACTAGATTCGTGATTGCTCTGGAATCCCTAAGATGAAATGCAGTGCTGATATCTACAGGAACACCTACCCTCTTTGGAGTACAAAACAGCACGGTTCTCGGATGCATTCTTTACAAGTATTAATCAAAAAATCAAGTGGTATCTATACCTTCCAGTCCTGATGGCTCAGAGACATGACAACCTGGTTTCGTGCTCCAGGACCACGGTCACTCTCCCTTTTCTCGTCGTCTTTTAAAGGCTCTGTTCAAAATAGAGTATTTTCAGTCTCTGCACTTGCAAAGTCACTTTCCTCCAGGAACACAAAAGCTTCACAAAAAGCCAATCGACTGCACATGCTCCGCTAAGCTCATCTCTCTCAATAGCCTGTACCACATACTTCAGGAATTTCTTTAGTCTCACCTCCTAAAAACTTAGGAACTAACATTCCTTGTGGTCCCAGAAGGACCTAAGTATTTAATCCTTTATGAAATCCTACTGAAGTCTTAATCCCACTGATTTCATTCCTGTGGGAATTAAAGCCAAAGACCTCGTTTCGTAGGATGGCTTCTCCTTTTCTACACTTGCAGTGCCTCCCAACTCAGACAAAGGAGATTTCTTGCCTACAAAAATATCCTTTATCATTAAAGTGTAACAATGTTCATATGCTTACAAGCAAAAATAACCCTGGAAAGGTAATAATCTTTTATTTCTGTTAATAGAAATCATTTGTATAGAACAACGTAATGGCCTTTTTCCACATTTTGATATTAAAAGACTCAAATCCCTTTGGTTCCTCTCATAAATCGCTTCATGCCTTCAATTATATTCACTGCATATCCCTGAAACTCTACTCTTGCAGCTAAAAATACATCTAAGAGTTTGTGAACACAGAAGATGTAGCTACTTTTCAATGTTGCAAAAAAACCCTAAACCACCAAACCAATTAGTCTTTTAAGGATAGACTTTACCTATTATTGGCAATTTATCGTCATCCAGCTTAAATCTTGCCAAACCATCCTAAAAGACAATAGGATTTAAAGTTTCAGAAATTAGGAATAATTCGAATAATACACTGGTTAATTTATTATATTAATAATTATATAATATATTACGATAATATATTGATTAATATATATTAACTAATTAATATGTTACACAAACAGGTACATATATTGATAAAGAATCTTAATTGGCATGCCAAATAAGAAAGAGTATTTAAATACACCATTTATTTATGAAGAATGCAGCGGGTATAGAGCAGTTGGTAACTGCTGGATTATTTTAAAATGGCTTTATTAAAAATCATTATTATTTATTAAATATAATCGAGTTAACCCTTCATGGTCACAGCACTGTTCACTATAAACCTGAATTTCGTCAAAATCTATTTGCTATTTATTAAATATACCCGAGCTAACCCTTCACGGTCACCTCGCTGTTCACTATAAACCTGAATTTAGTCAAAATCTATTTGTACGTTTTTCTCTATTCCCAAATTCATTTTATTTATTAGGCTAAGTATAGTTTGAAGTGAAAATCAACAGATTCAAAAAGAACATAAAACACTGCATAAAAAAACTTTCCTACAACCTCAATAACTTCTATACTCTATGGCTACTCTTCTATAACCTGAAACAATGTTGAAAAGTGTATTGACAGCAATAATTTTACTACTGTTTCGTTGGTAACATTGACTATAGGAAAAAAAAATCTATTAAAAAAAAATAAATTAGTCTGTCAAGTCTGTTTTCTTTTTATTCAACTACCAAAACATCGGACTGTTTGTAGGAAACAAATTAGGATTCCTAATATTTAAATCCTTATCTGTTGGTATTGAAGCCATAAAATCAACAGGACAATATTTCTAGATCATTCCAATAACTAAAATAAGAGTTTAAGAACACGTCACGCGCCTCACCCTTATAATGAAGGAAACGTGAAAGATGTTTTCCACAGTGCGTGCAAAAGAATTTGGATCGATCACGAGGTCAAAGAAGGAAATAGGTGTATCGGCTAGAAATGCAAAAGTGGGTTTGTTAAAAACCAAACAAACAGGCAATATACACAGAGCTAATGTACGTAAAGAAACTTAAGGAAGTCATGCTTTTAAAAGCTAACTGGTTTTTTCGGTCAAGCCCGGATTCACTGTTGCCTGCAGAAAGAAACAATATTTCTAGAGAATGAGATTTTCTTTCATCTTTTGCTACACCCATAAACATCTCCAGTAACTATTTGACTGCCTTCTAAAAAATGGCCTTTGCTAAGAGGGGAAGGGCAACATTTAACTTTACTTTGCAATCAGACAGCGACTGACGAGCGTTCATCAAAAATACATAATCCGTATATATCCTTCGACATAAAGATTTCTACTGGCCACCTCTACCTAATTTTGCTTCTATAGTTTAGCCACTCTTAACTGTAGAAGTTTAAGAGTATTTGTTTTCCCAAATTAATGCTTTAAAAGCTTAATTGAATCATACTTACGATCATTTTTAAAATGAGTTTGTAATAATCCCAAGATCCTCTCGACTTCTTTTTCCGTAGCTTCCTGATGAGACTCCTCCATTTTTTTTAACTGGAGAAAAAATTAAAAAAAGGAGTAGTTTCACCTCAAATCACCACCACTCAAAAATATTGTGAGGGCCTTTTATGGACACACAACCAAAAAGATCAATTTCTCTCTCCACACCACACATGCACAGCTACAGACACACGCAAACACAAGACAACTTACAAAGTGCTTTAAGAATTAATTCCCACCTTACAATACCAAACAGAAAAGCCACAGCTTGTGTGTTTTCAGCCTACTCGCAGGTCCACACTTCATTGCCAATAGTTACAGATGTGGTGCTGAGGGAAATGGGTTAGTGGTGCCCTGGCAGTGCTGGGGGAACGGTTGGATTTGATGATCCTAAGGTCTCTTCCAACTAAAACGATTCTACGATTCCATGGCTCTGTGGAACGGGGTTACCCCTAATGGTGCTTAGTTTGCGAGTTCCTCAAGAAGCTTATTTTTAAGCATAGAAGGACAGTTTAATTAATATCTTTAATTTTTCTTTTTCAAAAAGGCCCCTAAGTTTACATGTAAGAAAAGTCGTGACATGGTCAAAGGACACAATTATTGTGATTTCACCGATTTCTTAATTATCTGTAAAGCAGGATGCTCCAAATCATCCTTCAAGTACTATAACCAGCAGAGTACCAAGTTCACTGCTTGAGTGCAGCCTTCAGTAACCTGTCTGCTGTGCCAGTTTGCTAACACTTCCCCCTCGATCAGCTTGCAATAAAGCAAACTACAGAAACTCACAGATAACCATAGAGCTAACACAGACTAACACATACACCGATCGCCAGTGTTTACCTAAGCAAACCACAAAAAGCAATCACTCACTTCTGGGAGCAACTCTCTCAAACCCTCCAGTTCCTCTTCTTCCCAGTACAAAATGCATTGGAATAATTTCTATCACTCTTTGGACTATTATGAAGTAGGCTGTATTTACAAAGATGTTCAACATTCTGCCTCCACATACTCGTGTTACCAGCCAGAGGTTCCCTGTTGGCTGAGAGCCAGGGGGCTGTTCGGCTGGGGAAGAGAAGACTGAGAGGGGATCTGATCAAGAGCTAAAGGGTGGGGGGCAAGAGGATGGGGCCAGACTCTTTTCAGTGGTGCCCAGCAACAGGACAAGCAGCAACAGGCACAAACTGGAATACATGAAAGGTCCATCTGAACATAAGGAAAAACTTGTTTGGTGTGAGGGTGTTGGAGCCTGGCCCAGGCTGTCCAGAGAGGTTGCAGAGTCTCCTTCTCTCAAGAGATTCCAAGCGCGCCTGGACACTGCGATGCTGGGCCCTCTGCTCTGGGTGACCCTGCTGGAGCAGGGGGGTGGCACCAGATGATCTCCGGAGGTCCCTTCTAACCCCCACGATTTTGTGTGATATTGTGATAACAACACGGTTTATTTTTTCAGTTTGAAAGGTAAGCCTCTCTGTAAGTGTTCTCAGACTTTTGCCTTCCTGCCAGAGTAAGACAGAAAGGAGGGGGACACCGAGAGCAGGGAAAACAGTCGCTAAGTGAGATAATTAGTTTGCTGCTGCTAACTACATTTCAGTGCACTAGCTTTACATTAGCTGAAGACATGCTAATGTAAAGAAGTTTCTTTGTGTCATTTCAAAGCAACAAGCATCGGAGCAAATAAGCTAATGTGAACTTGAAAAATCCGTTTGTAAACCCTATTTCTGAACTTGAAATCAGTCTGCAAATCGTGTTTCCTTTTACTCAGTGAAATACTGCGGTCCACAGAAAACGTATTAAAAAGCTTAACAATTAAGTCTGAATTCTTTGGTACTACACAGTTTATAATTACAAAACCCAAACCAACACAAGCAGAAAGATTTGTGAGTCATTTGTAGTAACTATGCCATAAAAAAAAAAGGTTAATAAAGACAACACTTCACAAACCTGAGCAGGCATTGCCCGTTTTTCTTTCCCACTTGGAGCCTTTCTCTGTCTCTCAATCCGTTGCCTTGGTACAGGAGGCTCAGATTTGAAAGATCCCAACCTAATCAAAATGACAAGAACAGTAATATGGAAATACAGTTCACATTGTATGCTAAGAAACCTATTTACTGAGCAGTTGATAAGTTACAACTGATATCTAAAAGTAAAAGTTGCTCCCAATGTTGGCAGCCCCACGCCAGAATTATCAAGACATATAAAATTCGATACAGTTATTCCAACTTCTTCAACTGGAAACTTTAAACCTACTTCTCCTAAAACTAGGTATGAAACGAAACAGAGTACATGATTCATATCCTCCAATATCTCCACTTGAACTCATTACAAAACTCTTCCACGTGAAAACTCTCTTCATACAATATTTCTTTCCTTTTCATCTATTGTCTAATTTCTGTAAGTGCAGATTTGCAACAAGCCTTTTTTTTTAATAGAAAAAGGCACAAATTTTTAATATACCCAAGCAAAAGAACATGAAGTACATCAAGAAGAGATCCAATGCTTCTCATTAAATGTGAAAGTAATACACGTGCTAGATTTAGGCACGTGCTTGAAGTGTTACCTCTCTCCATTGACTACATAAGGAACTTAGGCTCCTAACTTTGCTTGCTTTGAATCTCCACCAAGCTAGATGCTTAAAGGAGAGAGTGTCAATTGAGACTCAATTCAAGTTAGTTCAGCAGGTACCCAAAAATTCTGCAGTGTATACTTTTCCCTATCTTGGGTGAGCTGCGACTGTTCGATTTCAGATGTCACAGACTGACCATGAAAAAAAATACAATAAACTTGGGGCTCAGATAAGAATAGAGTCAGAAATAAACAGGTTTTTCCTAAACTGAGAACTACACTTTATGATCTGAAATGAACACTGCAAATGTTCACACATCCTCAATCTAAAGAAGTCCAGCGTAACTTAAGATGTCAAAATGCAACTAATGAAAAAAGGAAGTCTTTCTTGCAGTTTTGTCTTAAGATCATAAAAACGATTGGAAAATATACTTACCTTTTACAGCTTAAAAGTGCAAATATAGCTTTGAAATATCTCCATTAGTTATCCAACATTAAATATCAGATATTCTACAATCAATTCATTCTATTCAGCAATTTTGTTAGAATTACAGGGAGACTAGTTGGGGGATGGAACAAGTGTAAAAGTACAGACAACTGAGTAGTATTCTATCAGCTCTAGGGTTGATAATTTAATTGATCCTGTTATTGTAGGCTGACTTTAAGAGAGATTTAAATTGGAGTGTTGTCTATACAACACGTGATCAAGAGTCATTCAACAGCAGCTAAAAAGGCTCCTATTAAATGGGTTGTCAACACCTAAGGGGAGATGATGCTGATTCTACGTAAGGCCTCTCGCCAGAATCAGGTGGTGTCTTCTCAAGGCAGAGCCAGAAAGCAAGATCCTAAAAGACAACCCATTAACACAGACATACAATAAGAACTGTTCGTGTCTTCATGATAATACAATCATCAGGTAAAAGATCTAGGCCCTGATCTTCCATAACTGTCTGGGAAAGATGGGGGGAAAAACCCCACAGCTCCTTTATTCACGATTCTGGCTGCAGCTTGGAGAGAGAGAGAGAGAGAGAGAAAGATGAGGGAAAAGTCAGCTTTTCAAGGAAAGAGGATCACTTCTGCCGGTTTTGGTCTGAAACAGGCAACTCGAGAATACCTTGCTAGCTCTACTAGATACAAGTGATGTTATTTTGTAGCCAAGCCAAAGCAAAATCAAAGAAAGAAATATTATGAAGCATTTTGGAGATAAGGATTTCACCATACCATGTGAACAGAGGTCACACCAAAGTTCTTGACATTCTGTAACCCCAGATTAAACTTGATTCAAGCCCAGGGCATTAAAGAATCAATTAAGGTCATTAGCTTGTGATGGGAGTATAAACTATCTCCTGAAATAAACTTACATGTAGTGAAAAGAAGGTGCTCTTCTGAAGTACTTCTCTGTTTCTTCTCCCAGTTTATGCCAGGCATTGCTAGGTAGATAACCACCTGAAAAACCCTCGGAATCACCATCGTTTTCTTCTACTTCAACGCGATTTATACCCATGAAGGTTAGCTACAAAAGGAAAAAGAAAAGAAAAAAGCTGCGATGAAAATTCACTTAGAGAAAGATCAGCAAATGCATTAAGAATGAGATATTGCATTACGGTGTTTGTCCTGCTAGATTAATTTTTAATATCTCTGGCACTATAAAGCTAAGATGTTTCACAGTTTCTGAACACCGTGTACTTCAAGGAAGTCCAGCTCCTCAAATACCATAAACTACGACCATTTCCTATCAGTGACCCTGGGCCTCGAGAACTCCATCCAAAAACATGTAAAGCAGTGGACAGGAGAACGAAATGACTTAGCTCCTGGGAAACTACAAAACAGTGGGTATAAAAAATGCGCAGAAGATTGAACTGTGATAAAGGAGCAGCGACATAACAAGGGGTGGGGATATCTGCATTTTAAGTTAGATCTTCCCTTGTGTGTACTGGAAATGCTTAATACATAGTTTAAAACAACTAACACCACTAAGCAGAAAGTTATTCACAGGAAGAGTGTTAAATTCCATCCGAATTGTCATGTACTGCCTGACAATCTGAGGTTTTTCTTTATGATTCTGTAACAAAGGGAATCTCCAGCAAAACTGTTGGCAAATTGAGAACCTGAAACTTACCAAGTCTTCCGCAAATGCTAGTGAATCGAACGATGTCATCTCTGAGTGTAACTCGGTGGCCTTCTCCCTTCCTAGGTTTGATGCTAAGACAAGAAACTGGGCATCCAGCGCGGCCTCTCGTGCACGGGAAACTGTTACAGAAAAGATTTTGTATTAATAATATGAAATTGTCAAAAGTATAATAACAGAATTTAGCAGATAGGGTATAGAGCTTCATAAATCATTTCATTGCAATGACCTCTAACACACTTACTGCAATCCTTATAATAATATTTACATTTTAAAAAAGAAAGAGAGAGGAAAGGAGAGGACGATACTGACGAAGGCAAGCATGGAAAAATAACACAGTGTTTTAAAGAATGAAATGCATTTTTGATTCACGTTTTCCATCTCCACAGGTGAAATGAACCCTTCTACACTGACATTTTTTATATGTACTACTTACATATATTGTTCTAGAGTCAAAAGAAAGCAAGGAGCGTTTCTACGTGCAAATTAACACTCAAGTAATTATCTGTTTTCTCACATCAACTTATTCAAACAACTCCCCTTCAACTAAACATACCCATTTCAAATTACGCTTTAACAATTCTGGTAAAGTACGTGGACCTCAACTTCATTCTCTTGCCGTTTTTCATTCACAGGGCACCACTGCCTCACACTCGGCCAATTGTCAAGCAAACACCTCTAATAAGGACGACAGAATTTGTTTTACCTCCACTAAACAGTTTATTGGCTTCTTGCAAAGCTTCTGTCAGCCTGTCGCTTCTCGAACTCAGCATATCCTCGCGATTTTCTACAGGGGAAAAGGGACACAGATGAAATGCTTAAATTACTGAAATACAGAAGCATCGAGAAATACATACTTACACCTTCATCAAAACTGGCTGGTCCATAGCCCATCATACCCACAGAAATACAGAACACAGTTGTAGATTGTTAACTGCATGACTACGTAGGCTCCGCTTTCATTAATGCTTAAGCATTAACTCAGTTTGAAGTAGTAATTTTCCATTTACTTCAACGGAATTAAATTTATACGGTTGAATTTATGCTCGCAGATCCCAGATTACCCGTGGCTCCAGTAAAATATCTGTGTCTGTGTCAAAGCAGCTAACAGATACCATCATTTTCTGTATGTTATTCATCTTACCTCAAAGTTATTAAGGATTTTCAAGAAAGAAACAAACAAACTTGCCAACAGGACTAAGGAAGTGATCTCCCCTGCCCTCGGCACTGGTGAGGCCACGCTTCAAGTACTGTGTTCAGTTTGGGGCACCTCAATGCAAGAAAGACACTGAGGTCTGGAGAAGGGCAACGAAGCTGGTGAAGGGGCTAGAACACAAATCTTACAAGGAGTATCTGAAAGAACTAGAGCTGTTTAGCCTGAAGAAAAGGAGCCTCAGGGGAGACTTTCTCATTCCCAATGACTCCCTGAAAGGAGTTTGTGGAGGTGGATGCTGATCTCTTCTCGCAAGTGATAAGAAAGAAGAAATGGCCTCAAGTTGCGCCAGGAGAGTTTAAGGTTGGATATTAGGAAAAACTTCTTCCCCGGAAGGGCTGTGAAGCCCTGGAATAGGCTGCCCAGAGAAGAGATGAAGTCACCATCCCTGGAGGTATTTAAAAGCCATGTAGATGTTGTGCTGAGGGATGTGGTTTAGTGGTGACCTGGCAGTGCTGCGTTAACAGTTGCACTCAACCTTAAAGGTCTTCTCCAACCCAAACAACCCTATGATTCTAAACTATTTTTATTAAACCCCTCAAAACACATGCTTGGTGATTTCTGAAGATCACTGTGTCAAACACGGTTATGCATATGTAACAGCAGATTTATGATTTAACGAGGCTTTCAGATGTTCATTCTTAACACCTACTCCCAGCACCACTTTTGCAGCCGTACACCACGCTCCAGGCACTGACACACCCCGCGGTTGTTTTTCTGCACGAACACAGACTGCATCACCCACAAACTGTGTTGTAGTCTCATAAAACAACCCTACAAATTCAGCAAGCATGCAGAAAGCAAACACCACCACATGCTGCTACGCTCGACAGCGTTTACTCAGCCGCCCACCCTCGTGCTTTCATGAGGAAAGCGGCGGACTCCAAACACAGGGGAGAAGCACCGACACACCTGGATGCTAAAAACAGTACAGTGCTTTCTGGAAAGCTACAGAATAACTTTCTGATCCAGGCAGCTCCTGGTCCCTGCAGTTCCAAATCAAAGCTCAAACAGCACATCGGCAAAGTTAAAGGCTGGCACAAGTTGCCCAGGGCGGTGGTGGAAGCCCCATCCCTGGAAGCTTTTAAGGGCAGGCTGGATGGGGCTCTGAGCAACCTGATCAAGCAGAAGGTGTCATAGAATCATAGAATCTTTGAGGTTGGAAAAGACCCTTGGGATCATCGAGTCCAACCGTCAACCCTACTCTGCAAAGTTCACCCCTAAGCCAACTCCCCCAACACCACATCTAAACATATCCAGGGATGGGGATTCAACTCCCTCCTTGGGCAGTCTATTCCAGGAGCTGACAACTCTTTGTGTATAATTTTTTTTCCTAATATCCAGTCTAAACCTCCATTGTTGCAGTTCAGAACCATTCCCTCTTGTTCTGTTGCTAAATACCTGTGAGAAGAGCCCAGCACCAACCTCTCTGCCTCCTCTTCCTCACACTAAACAGTCCCAGCTCTCTCAATCTTTCCTCATCAGATTTATTCTCCAGGCCCTTCACCAGCTTCGTTTCCTCCTCTGCACCCGCTCCAGCCCCTCGAGATCTCTCTTGGATTGAGGTGCCCCAAACTGAACCCAACACTCAAGGTGTGGCCTCCCCAGTGCTGAGCACAGGGGGATAATCCCCTCGCTGCTCCTGCTGCTCACACCATTTCTGATACAGGCCAGGATGCCATTGGCTTTCTTGGCCACCTGGGCACAAATAGCAGGGGGTTGGGAACTGGATGATCCTTGAGGTCCCTTCCAACCCTGACAATTCTGTAATTTTACGATTCTATTCCCAAGTGTAAAGCTGATATCGCTCCCCCTCCATCCATGCAGCCACACGTTACGTGTGGGTCAAACCCTCACAACCTGCTCACAGA
The DNA here is from genome assembly GCA_013389965.1 of Todus mexicanus. Lineage (NCBI taxonomy): Eukaryota > Metazoa > Chordata > Aves > Coraciiformes > Todidae > Todus > Todus mexicanus. Next base: position 7,774 of record WEIS01018797.1, on the reverse strand, counting down.
TTCACAGCCTGTTCAGGATTGGAAGTGACCTCGAAAGAGCATCCAGTCCAATCCCCCCATTACCAGAGCAGGATCACCCAGACCAAGTCCCACAGGAACTCGTCCATGTGGGTTTGAAACGTCTCCAGAGAAGGAGACTCCACAACCCCCCTGGGCAGCCTGGGCCAGGCTCTGGCACCCTCGCTGCAAAGAAGTTCCTCCTCATCCCTGGGCATGCACCTGCTTCTAGGCGAGACAAATTCCCAGCTCCAAGCCCCAGAACATCACCAGGCTAAAGCCCTGGGCAGTCCCCACGGCAGCTGGTCCCGGCACAAAGCAGCATCCCCAGCCCCGCCGGGAGCCGCATCCCCTCCCGGGCTTACGCTGCACGGTGCAGATGAGCTCCCGGTACTGGTTCCGGATCATCCTCCTGCTCCTCTCGTCTCCGGAGCTCTCGGCACCCCCCGGCCGCCGCAGCTGCTCCCCCACCGCCTCCGGCTCCTCGCCCTCGTCGCTGGAGCTGCCGCCGCCCCGCCGCGCCCCCGACCCGTTACTGGAGGTGGACGGCAGCGAGCGGCCGCTGCGCTCCGAACGCGGCGACGAGGGAAGGCCGCCGGGCTCCGACATCGCCGCTCCGCTCCGCTCCCCCCCGGGGGCCGCCGCCACCGACCGTGGGACAAGAGCCGGGGGCGGGGGGAGCCCGAGGCCGCCCGGCCCCGCCGAAGGCGCCAAGGCCGCGGAAACGCCGTTACCGG
>WEIS01018796.1:1025-13789 GCA_013389965.1 Todus mexicanus | reverse complement strand
AAAAAAAAAAAAAGTAAAAATCAGTATTGAATCTCAGCCTGGTGACTTCAACTGCTCTAAATATTACCTATCGTGTAATGTTAAAGTCACGCACAGAACTGCCTCAAAACACAATTCCAATTACATTAGATGAGTTCTGCTGTAAGAAAAATATAGATCCAGTTTTGATTACAACAATAAAGGAACATATGTGAGATAACAAATTATTTACAGTGTTAAAATACAGTTCCTTTTAATCTCCACTTATAGTTGGAAAGTCTGTCTCCCCTTAATCCCACTGCCCCTCTCTTTTTTAAAAGGTCAGGTAGGTTTTGGCTGGACACATCAAAACGCTTCTGTCACAACGCTCCTCCTGCTAAGTCCATTCACAGCAAGTTTTTCACTCGATGCCTACCAAGTGATGCAGCAGATTTCCGTCTGAATCCGCAACGGCCACAGACTGACTGGAGAAATGAGCTGAGTCAAATGACGTAAGACACACACTGTTCTCCCAAGTCAGTTTTCAGCATGATCAGACGTTTTCAGCTCAGCATCACTCATGTCACTTTATGAGACCTGCTCTCAAAAATTCTGTTACCTTCAAGACATGGGTGTATACATCTTGTGGGTTTGGAAAGCCACAGAAGGAATGGCATTTTAAAAAAGCCCTTGGAACAGACCAGCTTGCTAAATCCAAAAGTTCAGTAGTATTCATACATGCTAAATAATCCCTCAGCATCAGCAAAGAAGTAAATTGTTTGATGGTATGCAATTCCATTCCACTTCAGATTTGTAAACACTTAATCCAGCTTCTGTCTCTGCATTTTGATGTTGACCTGCGAGAGTCTTGCACAACTGAAACCACACAAGTGGTGAAAATGAAAGAAGCAAGTTAGGAAAACAAGCTCATTTCACAAACATATATATTTATAAAATCAATGACTTCAGTTCATTACAAACAAGCTATAAGAAGCTGTATGAAACTGATAATACAATCAGTTCCTGAATTTACTTAAATAATTTAAAAACCTCTCTTCAAAGCAAAAAACTAATGAGTGCACTCTCCTAAGAGGTTTTTATTTTATCAAAACTGGCATGAAATAGTTAACACAAAAGCAGCAGGTGAAAACGGCACATTTTTTGTGACAAAGAAAACGTCTTGAAAAACGTATCAGTTGCCAAATAACTTGTCCTTCGCAGTTTAACCGTGACTGAGCGCTATTATGTGAGTCAGTGTAATGAAAGCCTATATGGCAATAAGGCACCACAAAGGAAAGGTAGCAAAGTGGTACAGGCAAACATGAACCATTTCCTATTCTGAGCTCTCGACGTTACAATCTTAACAATCGGGCTGTTCATTAGATGTACGCTTTATAGCGGTTATTTTTCAATCACTTAAACATCATCGTGTAGAACAAGCTCCCAGGCGGTTATCAGGGCTGGAGTCTCTGCTTCCAGTACACAAGAGCTGTAACCTGAGCCAAGAGAAGTTACAGGCCAAGGCAGGAATGACCCAGCAGGAAAATTAAATCTAGCCCACGGACCTTTCCGAATGGCTCTATTTCACGAGGCCATTTCTCCATCTCAATCACTGCACACACACACGAAGTGTATGTTTCCTGAGCTTCCTGCATCTTCAGTAGCAGTGGATTTCTGATGCATGTAAAAAAATTATTACAATGCAGACAAGCAACAAGCGAGCTCCCCTAAGTGCCTGGGTTCACTGCATCCGAGCAAGATATTTCTTAAAAACACACGTTAAATGCGCCTCAGAAGGATGGTAACGACGGCAGGTGCGAACATGGCAAAGGCAGGCAGTAAGAATGAGGCCATATTATACAGGTCCCTCTTAGTTTGTAGCTTGTACCCAAGGGAAGACTTACATTGACAAAGACTGTCCATACAGAAAACAAAACAACTCTGTCGTATCAAATCCTCAAACCAAAGTTTGAAATACCTCTCTGTATTAATCCTTTGCTGATGACTACTCGAAAGAAGTTTTTGCTTTACTCTTCAACTGCCAGAGACACCACTCCTTTACTGGTAATTTTTTTGTACTGTAAATAGTTTGCTAGTTAATCAATAAGTGTAAAGCAAATAGAATACAGAAGCATGTGGAACGGGTTTTGGTTTTGTTCAGCTTCATTAGAAAAGCTGCTGAAAAATGTCACAGGGATGCACATAGACACGTAATTAGATTTGTGGGTTTATACTTAGTTTGCCAGAATTTTTGAACAGGCGGGTTTCTGGACATGAAACACAGAAAAAAAAGAGTACTTTTTAGCACATACTGTTTTGTTGCTGGTTTGGTGGGAGTTTTTTTAATTTCTTTTCCATACCTTGCACAATCATTAGAATTACCATGCTTTTAAAATGCTTCGGTTTTGTTTTACTTGCACGTAAAATACTCAAGTTTACCATAATCTGGTTGTGTTGTGCTAATTTGAAACCAATCATCAATAAGAGCCTAAATCTCAGCAATAACATCACTCAGTGTTACAACCTACAAGAAAGGCAGTACTGCTGCAAACCACTCCAGATTGGTCTGTAATATCAAATGGCTAACGCATAAATGCTTCTTAAGCTACTATTTTAAACACTTTTTGCCCTGTTTTGTGCCCACTAATAAATTACCGTATATCTTCCATGTTCCCACACATTAACTAGTCCACTTTGCTGGACTGACCAATTACCAAACTTGGTATTGCACACTCTCAAAGTTTCAAAGCAGGAAAAGCAAAAGGTTCAGCAGAAGAATAGACTATTAGGCAACTAATTTACTACACAGCTTCTGTTCAGAGCCAGGCATGTTGGTGTCAACAGGCACTGAGCTGTGTTTTAAAGTAACAAAATTCTGCTCAAAACGCCACCGCAGCAAACGATTGTGAAAAGCAGCTTTGCTGCCACAACTGTTTCTCTATTCGAAGACAAAAGAGGATGAACAAAAGCAGGGAGCAGAGATATAACAGTCAACCTCCTCAAATAATCTTAATGAAAATACTGCTTTGCTTTACGCAGGCAAATCATTGCAAGGACGCAAATATGAATATACTGGTTTTCTTCATCAGAGGATACAGTCAGAGTCCAAGTACAAATCTGACACACTCAGCATTTCCAGCAGAAGGTGTCAGACTGCTGCCGCGTGGTGTTCTCCGCACAGCAGCACCGGCACGCCACAGGTATCAGCAGCTCTCCCTGTTCCCAGGCTGACGGCCACAAGTTTCCTCACTTCACAACAGCCTGTGTACTCCATCACTCTTCTCTTCCACATCCAAGAGGCCTTCATCACTTGTAGATCCTTCTTGTTGCTAGTCACTCAACGCTCCTTTTCAAACTTCCCTTATTTTCCTCATACACGGCTGAGGCTTTCTAGGGGAACACTTTCTCAGGGATCCACAAGTGCTGGAGACAAAGCTTGTTATTGACTATAATCACACCACCTTCAGACCAACACGCTCACAAAGCAAACATTGCACCATCCATCCCGCTCTTAAGACACGTTAGCTCTAGCTTCATCAGAGCCAACAAATGCTTTTACTTACCCTTCCTAGAAGTCAAGGAGTGAAGCAATACTTTATTTCCTTCTCTACAGTTTGGACATACCACAGTATTCTGAAGAGCAATCTCTTCAGGCTTTCAAGATAAAAACCAAGTCTATCAATTTATTGTATGAAACTATGATGAGGAACATGAAAAAACCTGGCCTTTGCTCTGTACCCTCTGTCTCTATCTCTACAAACAGAGGTTCGCAGGATGTGAGGGGAATACAATCATCCTTGAATACTCACCCCATATAGAACTGGAGAAGTAGGTCTTCACAGAGAAATTTTTAGGAAATGCCTACCCACCTCTCCACCCACAGAGCAAGAACTTCCAGTTACGTGTCTCAATTTTCAGTGAAAAGGAGAGTTTTTCCTACAGATCTACGTCTCCTGTTAAAACTTACTCTCAGAAAAGGACTCTGGAAGCGTCCCTCCTCTTGACCCAACCAGGATTTCAGGGTCTGTGAGGGCAGGGCTTTTACCTAATAAATTAATTCCTGACAATGCTAAGAAGGACAACATTTCTACTCTCCATTTTTAACAGATGTGAAAAAACCACACACTGTTTGAAGTTATGAAAAAACATTATTAAAACCCCCTAATTTTGAAAAATTGCTACTGCGAAATCCCTATGAACGGAAACATAGTGGAAATCCCATCACTATCAAAAAAGCCCAACAACCCAAGAAACCTTCCAACATCCGCTGCTGAAAGTAGAAATTAAACTCTAAGGGACAGAAAGAAGCATAACTTTGTATTCATAACTTCACAGCCCATTAAACATTGTTGGGTTTTATCATGACTGACTGAAGAAAGACTTAGACGTTTATTCACTTGGACCAAAATGTATCATCGGGGATTTATTTATATATGTAGGTAGGAGTTTTTAAATACCATTAGCACCACCAAAGGAACTAAAAAGACCTCAGTTTTACAAAAAATAAGCAGAAACTCTGCATTTTTTTCAGCACTTCAGAAAATTAAAACATCTGAGGAACCTTTACAGAAAGCTGAAACAGCGCTAGGTCGTTTCAATCCACAGCAGAGCTGAAAAGATACTCCTGTACCTCACTAAGCCTGTCCCAAACTGAAAAACAGATTGCCTGTAATATTAATGCACACAAGATGAAATTTCAAACAAAGTCAAATTCAGAGTTCAGAGGTGAAGGAAGGGCCTTATCCTCAGAGCTTCCCCACCAATTAGAGTACCAGTTGATGAGCTGAGGGAATACTCTCTTTTCTAGGAACACAACTGCAGCCACGGAAGGCATGAAGGGATAGAGGACTCTCGGGAGCTGACAGGACTGTTCTCATAGGTGACACTTAGCCTCCAATGTCTGTATTTTAACTAAAAAGTTGAAAAAAATTACAAGCAAGTGTCAGGATTAAAAATAGCTTCAATGTTTTGGTAAATACTTTGGTTTAGCTTTCATCAGGGAGTCCTTGTACCCCCCAGTGAAAGTTGTGAAACCTGTGCATCTGGAATTTGGAGTTTCCTGCTTTGACCCTTGCCTTTTTACTGTGGAGTAGTTCACCTCAAACATCTTGTCTTCATGTTTCCTTCATTCTCTCATCCTATACCTTGGAATGGGGTAATAACAGTCCACCTGATTAAAACTAAGATACCTCCTCAGTCAGACAGAAGGACTTGACTGAAGAAGTGGAACTTGAGATGTTCCTTTCTGGACACCCCCAGGCTGCTGTGCTGGAAGCCAAACATCGCTGAAATGTTTTCTGTTACAGGGCCACAGGAATTTGCTTTATATCTTATTTTTTGCCTCTCTTCTAGAGTGTGTCTTTCTCTTGTTTCCATTCATTCTGTTTAGATTCCAAATCCTGTGCATAATTCAGTTTGTACATTTTTGTCTCTATTATTCTCCTCCTTCAGTTTTGGGGTGGGTTTTCTTGTTTGTTTGTTTGTTTAAGAGAAAGACAGAAAGGATTCACCTCTTGCTCTGCTGCTAAATTCAGCAACATCCTCCTACCCTTCAGCCCAAAAAAGAGCAGCAGAGCAACTGTTCCTCTCACCACTTTTGCTAGGCTATGCTGAAATACATCAGATGTCTACTGCTGACGATTTTCACTCCTTTGGAGCAGAGCATTGCCTTGTTTCTTCATTCCAACCACATTTCAAGTGCCATTTGTGAGAAACCAGCTCTCCATCCTCCTGCAGTACCCCTTAGATCCAGCTGCTTGACCAGATCAAATTATTCTGAAGTCTTGTTTATAGTAGCTTTTACTGGGATTAACAACAGCACTAGAACCTCTGAAAAAGCAAACCTTTCACTGCACCATCTAAACAAGCGGACGCGAACAACGCAAAACTCTGCAGTATTGGGAATATTCATTTGGGTGAGTGACCCATACTGAAAAAAATAATCAAGTAAAAATTTCTAGCTAATACACAGCAGTAGCATATATGAATAACTTTCTCTTTAGTGAAAGCAAACCTGTTGTCAGGTGCACAATTCAGAAAAAAACCTGAAACAACTCTCTCCTTCAAGATATAGTAGGAAAGAATGGTCTTTAGTCTCAGTCAGTGTTCAAATACAACATTAAAAGTGTCCTCACAGTAAAAGCTGACTACAAACCAGTTCTGACACACAGTCCAAGATACAACTTCTATAAGAAAAAGAAAAAAGCCAAATTAATTTCTATGCAGAATAGGAAGCCTGAAGAAACACCAAGAACTTCTGCATCATTAAGAATTTCCAAATGTACTCTAAAAACCTCAGTTCTTATTTCACTTCCATCCCCAAAGTCATTCAGAGCAATATGCCCATGTTCCTACTGACTGAAGACATCCTGCCATTATTAAACACAGGAACATCAATAAAGTAACAGATTAAAAAAAAAAAGTAGAGCTATTGTGTAGTATTTAAAGGCAAGGAAGATCTAGATGGTTATCACAGCTTGCTATCAACCCCAATGGCAATCCTGGAAACAAACTAATTTACTGCATAAAGGACAAAAACATAAACACGGTCATTCAACATGGTTTGAGAGAGAACAAGTTGCAGCAGATAAGCACAGACTCATCTTTCAGCCAAGGACTATAACCGCAAATGTGTAGGATGTGTATATGGCACTCATATGACTTTTTTGTTGAGTAATACATGCCATACATCATTTAAAAACTGGTTATTAAACAATCAAGGTATACAGCAGGGTTTCCAAAGTGGCTTACTGACCTCAAAAATACTTGTCAGTGGGAAAGGTAACCAGAAATTTCACACGAACATGTACTAAGCACAATGCTGCTGAAAATACTCACCGCACATCACTCTTCAGTAAGTCATTTCTGAGAAAACTCTGAGAGACTGAGATTAGCAAGACTGAAAAATAATAATAGAGAATAGATACCTTCACATTTTTTTTCATTTGAAACTAACGGATTCTACCAAAGCTGTGCTTCAAAAAAACCCCAATAAATGACCAACTCCACAAACAAAGGCATTCTCTCAGAGAATGGACACAGGCAGGAGGAGCAAGCAAGACCTCTGCATTAGCTGCACGTGTGATGCTGTAACACAGACTGCTACTGAAGGTCCAACAGAGCTCACCTTCACTTTTCAGCATTGGTGAAACTGATACAGCAGGGGAAGAAGAAACTTAAGAAGTTGGTATCTCTTTGTGAAGGAAAACAGAGGGGTTACAGAACAGAGCTGCAAAAAAATCCCAGAGAAAGGGAAAACATCCTCCATGAGCTCCACAACTATTACCACCAAAATCGAGTGCTACTGGACAACTCAGCAGGACAAATCAGACCTGAAAGAGGCATAGACATGCTGCTGCACTTCTGCAAAATTAGTCAGAGTGCACAACAGTAAGATCATGGAAGACAACCGACAAGTTTCAATGAAAAAAAAAAGCAAATAAAATAAAGCCTGTCAGTTCCAAATTAAGCTACCAGAAACATTTGTGCAAATCTGAAGCAGGAAAGGGTGTTGAGACTAGATCAGTGCATCATATACCCACTGCATTTTTGATCTAGCATCTTGGAGCCTGAGAGCTTAGTTCAGTTTGTTGAAGTAAACTAGAAGATGCCAGTTACGGCCTGGATCTTTGTAAGGAGAAAGAAACTCATCAACCTAGCCAAAAGGCATTTTACCACCGCATTGACAACGTTTTTTTCCCTGGGAACTCGATATGCTGGTGGCTTTGCATAACTACCAAATGGAAGTAGATCATAACAGATCTTTCTCCTGTGAGTGCATCAGCCGTGCAGCAAGTAGCATTGCTTTCACCAGGCTAACCCAAGGGCCAAGCCAGTTAACACTGAAGGGCATTATCGAGCTTCCTTTGCCCTTTTGCAGACATTTTGTAGAAACTTTCTGCAAATCTGAGGTAAATGTAAAGCTGAACTACAAGACGCTCATTTCCTATGTGTCTGCTCTTCCTGGAGTTTCATTGTGCACGAACAATGTTGTCTTTACTCTAAAAGGCAGGTAAGCAAAGCATTTCTAAAATAAGTTATTCTTGAGTTAGCCTTTTAGTTTAGTCTGGCTACAAACGACACAGCTGGATACAAAAGCCCTAAGCAGCTTTCTTACACCTACAGAAACCATCACAAAACAGCAAGTCAGCCTCTTTCACGCAAGCGAGACCCACTTTAAAGAGTAAATAAGAGACTTACCTCTTTTAAAATATTAATCTCTTTGCTTTCTTGGCCTGTTTTTTACCTTTAGCTGCTACTAATTGATGTCTTTCATTCATCCCCATGCCCTTAAGTGAGCACCTTTTAAAGGTTTGTATTTCAATTCAGTTAGCCTCTCCTGCCCTTTCTTCAACTATTAATAGACATATTCTGCACTGAAACGGGTGTTTCACTTTGAAATTCTGGTGCAAACTCCAGGAAGGAAAAAAAAGCTGTTCAAAAGCATTTTTGCAGGGGATTTTTTTCCAATATAGCACAACCTCGAGCTATCTATCCAGGCTGACATTTTCCACAAAGACCCTCAAGAACAGATCTCACGCATATATATATACATACACACACACACAAATCCCACCACACACTTCCTTGAGAACAAAATGCTAAAATCATTTGTATTTCCAGCATCTAAATCTGGCGGTTTATTGAGAAAACTGTTAATGAGTCTACGATACCACACAGGATTTTTCTGATCTGCAAGTTCCAGAAAGTCTGTTTGTTTCCAGGAGATGGCTGTCCACTAAAGAAACAAATTTTCTTCGGGATTTCTGAGTCAGGGGCAAGGAAATACAAGCCGAGCACGGCTGCTCGTTCCACTGTTTCTCTCAACGGCTGCAAGGCTGTTCACACGGCTCCGCAGAAACACAGAGAAGACTGAGAAGCCAGGAGATGCCCTCTGCTAGCGCTCAGGGAATAAAAAACGAGTGAAGCTGAGAGCCAAGGTGCAGGTTTAGCTACAGAGACAAGGGTAGTTGAGATCTCACAGTAAAATACTGCCACTTGCAACCCACAGCAGGCCCGCGTCCCAGCCAGCAAGTGCTGTAGCACTCGCTACCAGACAGCGGTAACTCACAACCCCCCCCAGCGTCCTAGTGTTACTTCTGCCATCAGCATTTTGGACCAAACTGTCTCATCTGAATTGATGATCCTGTTGGCGATCCACACAGCACCGCAAATTTGAGTTCCTAGGATACTTCCCTTCCCTACAAAGCAACTGAGAAACTGTTCCTGTAAGATCTGTGTTACAAAGCACTAAAACAGCTCTATCAAGGATTCTGGAGCAGGAACATTTTTAAATTAAGACTTCTCAAATACACTGTCGTCATCTCAGTTTAAAAAAAAAACCCAACAAACTAACAGATTAAGGTTTATTATGCTTTAATTTTGTTAACACTACAGAAAATGCCTGACTATAAAAGGCCAATTTACGCGAGTTCAGTTGCTGAATCTGACATCCAGGAGTAAGCATGTATGTACCTGCAGCAATCGGAGACTAAAGCTCTTTTTGCTCTTGAAAGCACTCTGTTTGCATGAGGCCCCTCAGTTCAACACACTAACAAAGAAAACCAAAACGTTTCAGTAGCAGTTAAAGGCTACACGGCATTCACTGAAATGGGATGACTTTGTTACATCGAGCACTGGAAAGCAGAAAAAAAGTTAGAAAACCAAGTTCTGTGGACTTCAAAAGAAACTTCCTGGCCACGACATACCTACACCCAGCAAAAGTATTTCAGCCTTTGTCACACACAACTCCTCAATCCTTTGAAAAGCAGTCACTCTACCACCACTACCCAGTTCTGAAGGTACTCTTTACTTAGCTAGAGAAGTTGTGCTGTCCCAGACTTAGTCCATCAAACATGACATCTCTTTGGTAGCCTTTTTTCACCCCAAAATTAAGGAAGCTCACAGAGGAAACCCCCTTCTGGTAATGAAGCGCTATAACCTAAACTCACAACCTCACATCTCAAATACACACATCATCTCAGATCTTCAGGTGTGTGATTTTCCCGATCTAGGCACCACCCATTCCTAAAAGACTCCTTTCCTAAACGGAACCTTGCAGAAACATACCCTAAGATCATACCATTAAAGACTGCTAATACACAGAAACAAATTCTCTACAAATGGGCAGAGTCATCTTAGTTATTTCTCCTTCGCACTCAACGCGAAACTTCGCATCTTGCAATGCAACGCTTCTACGCTGCTATCGAACACTTCAAATTTCAGCTTTCTCCCTGCTTTGCTCCTTCCCTCACAGTTTGTTACCGATCAAAGCAGGTAAGATAAAGCCACCGCTTATATTTATTTACCTTCACGGTCTCTCACGTGAGGAACAGCATAACTTCACTTGCGTTTTGGGCTACTGGAGGAAGAAGTTTGCAGCTCTTTTTTGGACACCGACTCAGCGCAAGCTCGTTTTTCCAATCCCAGCATTAAAGCAACTATCTGTTTCAAATGTTTTAGATGAGAGTTCACGTGAGCTTAGCAAGTATACAAGCCTGCCAACTCAACACCTTTTCTCAATCAGCTTTCCCAGCGCAAATACTTAAACGTAGGTCTCCTACGTATAATTAACCTTTATTTTCCACCCTACGGCACAAGGGTTAGCTACATAGAAGAGCTATCGGGATCTGACGCAGCAAGATATTTAAGTAATTCCCGAACAGTACGCAGCCAAGAACACTACACACGAACACAAAGTTGTCATGTTAACGCTTAGACCGGCATGGACACGAGACACAGTCTGCTTTCTTTCTACCTAGTAAACCTTACTGAGAAAATACTCAAAACCATTAAAGACAATGGTGGGAACCAGAGGAAGTGGAGTCTCTGCGGCACTCGCAGATGAAAAGCTGTGTGGTTCAAAGAGTCACCTTCACCCCCAGCGTACAAGTTCAGTCGTTTCACCTGCTCCTTTTGGCTACCTGTCGGTTTCATATGCGCTTCGCGGCTCATCCTCAGCGCTTGATAAAAAACAAAGCTGACTCGTGACATGACGATGTCTACCACAGGGAACTGGGACGCACGCAGCACCCGGCTGCCGGCACAGCAGCACGGCGAGGAGCTTGCGCTGGCTGCTGGAGGAGTCAATTGACAAAAGTTTAGAATCACAACGGAGCAAAATCAGAAAACTTCCTGTTTAATTACATTTACATGCAAACCGCGCGTATTTCAATGTCCCAATGAAGCAGGTCACCTCCAGTCACTCGTACACCAGAGCAACACAACAAAGTATTTTGACTGTGTTTACATTACGGACTATGTAAATCACAGCACAGTCTCAGAGGCCTGAAAAAAAAGCTACGCTTTGCATTCGTTACTTCACCGCTCGCTGAATTAGAAGTGGTGTGCTCAGTTGTGCACACAGTTTAGCATACCCAATACAGGGTGTCTGCTGAAGATGTCGGTTTTCCAGACAGCCTACAGGTTGCTATAAAAGTCTAACACCTTCTCTCTCTTCACCCTAGACGTCAAAACCATACAGACCGAGCTTTAGGTTTAAGAAAATGACTTCCTTTTTTGTAAGTTAAAATCTGATGAAAACAGAAGGTAAGCGGTCCCTAGAGACAGCGTCTAAAAAACTTGAACGTGCCCAAACATCTTTTCAAGTTATTGATGAGCTCCACACCTACAGGGGCTTCAGAAAGATGCTCTGCCTCTCCAACGGGCAAAGAGAAAATGTCTGACTGACAAGATGTCCTGGCCCCTTTCAACACTGGAAAGCACTCCACTGCTACCTAATTAAGACACATTCTCTTCTCGTAAAGTATTAACAAAGCACACATTACCCCGACGAGCGCGGTATTTGTCATCCTTGAATAAATTACTTCTGTATTGTATTTCATGCACTCTTCCGGCCCACATCCTGCTAGACGCTGAGTGCTTACTACTGGGAACAGATGAGAGGTTTGCCCAGACAAGCTCCATTTCTTTGCCTGAATATATCGGCAATGGGGAAAAAACCCAAACCCACAAGATTATTGATAAAACAGCCATTACGCTCGTCGTAAAGTGACTCCCTGTAAAAAATCAGATGGAAAGAGAACGAGCACATGCAGGTGGGATCAGTCTTTCTCAAAAGCGTCTCCACCTGCGCTGGAAAGGATGCGCAGGGCAGCATATACAAAGTCTTGGCTTTACCTTTGATCGGCCTCGAGCATAATTAAGAGTTAAAGGTTGGACTGGATGATCTTATAGGTCTTTTCCAACCTAGGTGACTCTGTGTTACGTATTTTGTTTGCACGGCCATGATCATTACAACACCGCAACGACCACCCTAACCACCAAATTTGCCAACCCTCCCCTACTCTAAACTCCTAAAGCCTCAAGTCTTAAGAGAAGGAAACAAGGACGTATCCACTGCATTTCCGTACGTACTTTCCTGGGGATTGATGCCTAACAGCATTACATAAACCAATGTTAAATTTCACGTTCCCACTGCAGTGTTTATGACCCAAGGAGCTGAGCTCTTCCCGGGACGGAGCGGCGTGTGTGTACGCGGGTGTTACCTGCATTATTTTGAAGGGGTTTATTTTAGATAACCTTCTAAAATACCCAAACCAGCACGAATGCACCCAACACTCCTCCAGGGCCAGGATGCTCCCCAGGGCACCTCGCCGTTTCCTGGGTTTGAGGCGACAACAATTCGCAGCCTCCGCCATACTCCGAGGAAACCTCTACTTCGGAGAAACTTCAGGGAACAAACCCCCGGCATCGCCCCCGCTGCTGCTGCTGCTGCTCCCCCCGAGCCGCGGCGGGGCCGCTCCCCGGGGGAGCCGGGCGGGCCATGCGGCTCCGGGCGGCCGGAC
>WEIS01018792.1:3363-24004 GCA_013389965.1 Todus mexicanus | reverse complement strand
TTAATTTATGCACAGCCTGCGTGCGTGTGCATGTGTATATGTATGTATTAAGCAAGAGACAGCTGGTCCTATGGAGACAAGGTTGACTGTTACCCCTGAGGCAAGAGGCCCATGGAAAGCAGGGTGGCCGGTGTTGCATTATTGCCCTTTACTATTCTTTGACCTCTGCTTGATATATTTTTCCATAACCCTAGGCAGTGAGCTCTCTGTGGGTGGGAACTATCTGTTTGTTATTGTCTGCTAAATGTGGACTTTATTGTGGAATACAGCTTCTGGACATCACTACTAGACGAATAATACCAACAGGCAAGATGGCCAGCATCTGTCTTAACTAGTCCCTCACCATAGGCAAGGTGAATATTGCCTGATGCAGGGGAAGACTGCAATGGGAGTACAAAGCTGTTCCCTTCGAATTATGCCAACACAAGCAAAATATGAAAGCCACAATTGCTAAAAACCTGACTGATACACGCAACAAGAGGCAATAACTAGGATAGCAGCACACAAGCATGACCTGTGAACTTTCTGAGAAGGACAGTGGGAAGACAATGAGTATAATCTAAAGTAATAGTGTGAGAAAAAGCTGCTTCAAGGTATAGCAGAAGCACATACTAGTCATGAGAGTTGCCCTTTCAATTGTTGTGTTTGTTGCTTTTGTTGCTGAAAACTGAGTGATGTCAGCACATCAAGGGGATGACCGGATTTGTACCTGCATTTCGGACCCTCTAATATTACTTTGTCATACAGGGATGGGTATTTCCATTGTTTACATATGGAAAAAACCTCTGTGTTTTTCAGTGGAGTAAAAAATAACTACAGAACAAAGGAGATTTTTGCCTTGCTCACATTATCTGATATGCAGCAATGCTCTCAGATATTTATAAACAGGTGCCACTGTTGTTCAAAGGAGCAACAGGGTGGTTGCAATGTGCACCGTTACGGACAAATGAAAAAAAGCTGTAGCAGAATGAAGTTAAGAGAAGCCGTTTTCTCAAAGTAAATATGACATGAAGGGCCCAGAGCATTCCCTGATTCCCTGAATAGCAGGGACTATCATTCATCTTTTGCAGTGAAACTTCAGAATGTAAGTCCTTTGGGTTACTAAGGAAGCACTGAAAACGTTAGCTGAGCATACCTGCTGCAGTATTGCCTGACTGCTTCTGTAGCCTCTGAGGCTTTAGCTTGGGGGGAATTAGAAGTGTTCAGTTCCTTTCCAGGGGGCGTTAGCTCTGGAACATAATGCAAAGCATTAAATTACAAAGCATATAATCATTTCACTGCTCCTCAACTCATGCTCATACTAGAAACCTTCCTTATTCCTCACACCTTCCCAGAACCCCCAGGCTCCTGTTACTTTCTACTCAAGTGCCCAGTTTGGATTGACAGCATATGAACCCTGTCTAAGTGGTGTCAGGACAAAGATGTTTGGCATTCTGAAAATTGAAAGTAAAAAGATTAAACAAACCTGAATATAAAAAGATACAACACATGACCTAGTGTCCTCAAGGCTATATTTATTTTCACATTTAATTTCAGTAAAAATGTACCTTTAAGATTAGAGTCAACACAATCGATGTCTAGTCTGCTGCACTGTCGAGATAAAAATCCAAGAGGTTTTCTAAAGGGACCGTGTCTAGCTTCCTCTGAAGTTCACTGTGGTGAAGGGCCCTGATAATGCAGAATATTGTTCAAGAGCCTGGGAATCAGGTCATGCAGGTACTGCTTGTTTGTGTGATACATTTGCTGAGAGTTCTTGGGCAACTCTTTGTGTGTCCTATTCCTCAGAGAGAAAGTAGTTAAAATTTCTAACTTCTACACACAAAATTAAAAGCATAAAGCAAGAGGAGTAGAAGTGTTACTCATGCTATCTGCTATCATTACTCTGGGATAATAAATGAGAAGGGCAGTTAGGGGCATAGTGAACATTATTACATGGAATAAGACTGTACTGAGTATTAATGTTTGAGATCTAGAAAAATGTTAACTTTTACTACTTCCCCAAAATAAGTTTGTCTCTTCTTTCTCTGGACAGCTAGTAGCACTTGCTGCATCTAGTGACAATGCTAAGTGACAGCTCTCGGCCTCTGCTTGCTCCCTTGTTTCTGTTCACATTAGAATATGACCTAGAGGGTTGCAGGGACACCATGTTGCCTGATTGCTGGATGATGTCAGCCTCGATCTATGTATCATGTCTCTGGGGCACTGAATCATTTCCTTTTTTGTGCCCTTTCAGATGAAGAGGAACTGGAGCTAAGCACTTTTAGCCTCTGGCTAGTAGTATCTGGCATGGGAACCAGTTACATTGAGCAGGCTGTGCTGGAAGTTCACATTTTAACCGTAAGTCCTTAGAAATTACGGTGCTTGCATCCCATCTAGTGGAGGGATCAGATTAATTCATCATTTGCTTGCTGCTAAGTAAGCACATACTTCTGCTCTGACTGTAGGAGCAGAGCTATCAGCTTTGTCAGGATGCAAGCAGCCCACACAAAGTGCTCACACATTGTTGGTTCGTCCCATGCAGAATGAATTAGGTGCATTTCTTGACATAAGAAAAAGTCTGAAAGTTTGCACTGATCTCAGAAAACAGTAGTTGTTTTGAGAAGACCAAGTCAGAAAGACCATTTAATGGCCAATTTGAGAGAGCTTGCCAAGGGAGAAAACAAGCTCTGCAGCAATGCTTCTCTGAGATTAACAGGGAAGTGAACAATCTATTACTTGATCTACAACTGTTTAGGTCCCTGCTTTGCCCCATCCCCCTCACCCTCCCCAATGCAACTGTTTTGACCTTATGTCTTCCTCTCAGCCCAACAAACTGGTCACCCGCAATTTTCTATGGCTGTGTAACCACTGGCTGCAGACATTAGCACTAGGAAGGAACAACTGGCCACCTTTAACTGCAGGCAACAGCTTTGCTGCTCCAGGGCATGAACATGAGAACCAGCTGTAATTTCTGAGTTGCTGCCAAACATTAAAATCTAAGTAGTCATTTTGAGGCCAACAAACGCTTTGCTGTTCTCTCTGAATCCTCCTACAACCCCGTAAGGGTCATGGTCCACCTTGGATTAACTTTCATCTACTTCACAAGCAGGATGGACAAGGGGATATTCCTTCTTCCTACATGGAAGAGGCTGCAGAGCCAAAACCTGTTAGGTTATCCTTCTCTGAAAGAATGGACAGTTTACAGCTCAGATGAACAGGGCACATCACAAAAACCCTTAGCACCAGTAGAATTGACCCTCCTTATGTCTGTACAGATCATTTTTACTTGCACTGAGAAAGTAGAGGGTATTTCTAACTGAAAAGAAACTTGAGTGGCTCTCTTGAGTACAGCTTATTCTGCCAGACCTAAGCCTCATTCCCCACTGACCCCCAGCAGCAGCTACATAGTGCAGAGCTCTGTCTGCTGCCACTGGGTAGACACCTGCTATATGGAGCCACATGCAGGCATTTCCCACCCTGTGCCTCAGCATGCAGGAGGCTCGTGTGCTAGGACAAAAGAAAGTTAGTTCTGAACAGAGAGAGGACTACAGACACTTTCTGGTCTGTTTCCAGCTTGAATAGTGCCCATCAGGCCATCTCTCTTTAGAGTTGCACGGACAAGAGTTTTCCTTGCAACCATCTGTCTTACTGGCATTCAGAGAGAGTCTGCAGGCATGAAATATCCGGGACCAAGTGGGCACACACAAGACAGACAAGTGTGTCTCGATGCTGACAGTTATTCAATGCTAGTAAGGAATCAGACATCACTGAGGCAATGTGTAGGACAAGCTTCCATCCAGAGAGCTTGTGAAAACCCATTCTGTAGATCAAACACAGATTCCAGCTAAAAGGATTACTCATGCATAACAGAAGGGTTGGAAGAGGGTTGTTCATTCCCCACCCTCATACTTAGAGATTACCTGCAAATTAAAACGCTGTTTCTTTACAGAATGTAAAAATACAATGTGTTCTCTCTGGCAATGCCTCTAGTCTTTGCACACACAGACCCAAATCACCTTGTTTTCAAGTAGTATGAAAATGCTTGGTTTGAAGTGCACTAGATGGCAGTGTTCCTTCTGAATCATTGCTGAGCCACTGCCCCACCACCACCACCATCACATTCAGAAAGCAAAGCCCTACAAGTGTTGACATGTTATTCCAAGGATATTCTTCCTAATTTTGGGTTTCCAAACTGTGTCCTTCAGATGGAAAAGTGTATCCTGCCTCACTGAGTCCCTTCTGCCATCGCCTCTAGGAAAGCCTTCCTCATGTTCAGTTGTCTGCTGTTGCTTCTTGCTGTTGATCCCTCAGCACTAGTGCTGAACCTGAAGATTTGTTGTGTTTCTGGAGCACAGGGACTATGGCTCATATGTTGCTTAATCTTATTCAAACTGAGTTTAACAGTAAATTTTACAGCCATTTCCCCAGTACAAGATTTGATCTGTTGGCTGCATTGCTCTTGGGGGTTCTTTGGAAGTGGAGGTGCCTCCTTGAGGTATTAATATGAGTTTGTAACTTTCAGGTATCACACATGGCTTTCCAGTATAAAGCCAAGGATATTTTTACTTTGGGATGTTTGGGATGCTCAAAATCAGCACGCCTTACCAAGGCAATACTGCACCACACTGCAAGTTGGGAGGGAAGGGTAATTTTGATAGCCTTGTCTCATATTTGAGTTTGCTCTGTCCACTCACTCATTGCTCACATCTAGTGAGAAATTGAACGTTATCCAGATCTCTCTCAACTGTGCAGGTCTGCTCTCCTTTGTCTCCAAAGTGAGGCTTCGACTCATTTAGCAACTGTGCTTTTAGGAGAGAAAGGAACTCTAAAGGGAACTGCAGTCTCCATCGGATGTTGAAAAGATGATGAGGGCTGAGAGCAGCTCAGAGGAAGAAGAGAGAGAAAGAGCAAAACAGTGCTCAAACTGTTTTGATTGAATTCTACTCCTCGTAAGGCAGGAAAATTGTAGAAGGCAGTCATTTAGGAGGGAAATCTGATGGTAGTGTTAAACAGATCTCAAGTGACAGAAGTCCTGTCACATTAAACTTGGCTGAAAGGTGGAAGGTAGAACTGCTTCTCTGGTAATAAATCCCTGAGAAGCCTCAACACTTTGCTTGCATTCATAGCAGAGCAACAGCTCCTGTTCAGTTTAACACCTGCACTCAAGCCCATTCTTGCAGACACTGGAGAAAGACATGGGAAATAACCCCATCCCTCATACTGCATGATCAGTCTATAAAGACAAACCAAGCATTTCTAGTAGACCTTGTCTGAGTCCCAGCATTAGTGCCCACTAAGAAAACTGATATGGTGTAGCTTTCGCTCTGGCCCTGGGCTCAGATGTCAGCCCATGCATTCATGTAGAAAATGGAAGATATGCATACTTTTTTTTTTCCCCCAGGAGAAAAGAATAAATAATTGTGGTGTTTACTGTTTAAATACACCTGTCCTGACTCCTTTGGACACAAACACACCAAAGCTTGTTGGGTACCATACCATACCAGAGGCCCTCTGCAACATGCTGGATGACCTGCCTAGACTATGACACCCAGGAGCCTGGGATTTATACCTTGATGTTTCACCTCAGACTTCCCTGCAAATCGCCATCCCCTGCAGCTGGATGCTCTGATGTCCTCTTGGTGACCAGAAACACTAGCCCCTGTGGGGTAGTTTCTGGTGGCAAACAGAGCTTGTCTCAGTTGCCAAGAGAGGGCAGCATTCTCCCTCAGCTGGGAAGACAGAGGAGGAGGGAGCTAGCTGCCTGGCCACACATCTCTTTCTAGGAAAAGGCATGCTTTATCAGATGGCATTTTAGAACAGACATCCATTTTAAGACTTTGTGTGCCTGTTTATAGAGATATCAACTGATTTACACCTTGGAGTTGCTGGGGACAATTTATCACACACCTATGAATAAAACCCAAGCCAGCTCTTGGTTTACCATCCCCAGCTGCTCATGCCTGCCATTATCCCAGCAAGAAGGCGTGGCAGTCTCCTGGTAACCAGCAGCCCTCCCCAGGTGGTGGCACAGCAGGAAAGGCAACTGCATCTACTTCTGAGTATATAGCTTTGCACTACAAAGTGGTGGTAGGGAGGCAGAAGAGAAGAATAAGTGGGCAGGTACTTTACATTTTTGCTACTGTTTTGTACTCGTACATAACTAGTACCAAAACTGGAGTACAGAAAGAGCAGCCAGTAAATGGAAATAGAAGGCTCCAGCATTTAGCAGTGGCTTGCATACCAAATGGGGGCCTCTGTTGCCTAGAACTGCATCTCCTCCAAATGGCTAGCTGCATGATCCACTGAGGTGTATGCCCATGGAAGCCCACATTAGTGCTCGTATTGTCTGTACATCTGGCAGCCTTTAAGCACTGAGCTCCTAAATTGCTCAGTGGAGGTATGGTGCAGCTGGAAAAATCCAGCTTGTGCTGCAGAAAGGGAGAAAATACACAAAAGCCTCTCCCTGCCCAGGTTCCTCCTGCAACAGGCGAGAAGGCAAGAGGAGATGCAAATAGCAACTGCAGCTCCACTCCCTTAAGTAAAGAAAGGGGCTGATCACAGAAGAGTTCCCCATCCAGGCAACTGGCACTCACTTGCAGAGTGGGGAAAAGAGAACAAGCCCGTGCTGGCAGAGATATGCCACCAGCAGTTCATTTCGGATCTGCATTTCAGAGCTCCTGTAGTATGCTTCTTATTGGCCTAATTAACAAGCTTGAAAGACTAGGAGTCACAAGGTTCATACGTAAAACAGATGGTAGACAGGACATCAATAAAGCTCTTTTAGATTATGCTGGAAAAAAGCAGAAGCTTTTGCTTGAAATAATTTCGAGCAAATGGCACTTGATTTACAGTCCTAATACAGCACATTATTTATACTGTTGCAAACCTTTAAGAATGCGAGCTGGTCGCTAAGGATGAGTTTAGCAGTAAATGAGGGTGGGTTTGATCTAGTGGTTAGAACATTGCATCACTGCTCAAGAAAAGTAGGTCTTACTGCCAGCTTTGCTACTGACCACGCACCGCTTCACACCTGGCCTTCTACCAGCCTTATTTAAAAATGGGAATACCTCTTTTATATAATGCTTTGAGATCCTTTTAAGCTACATATGATTAGTTATTCTATCAGACAGAGGAAAATTGAGGATTGTTAGAGGTTCATATCTTTTAATTTCCAAGTACTGCTCTAATTTTGCAAGTGCTTTCACCAATTTTCATGAGAACAATTTCAAAGTCAAGCTGAGCCGCTGTGCACTGGTACATTCAAACACTGCACAGTTCACCAAGTCATCTCTCTGACTAAGTCCAATCCTTCCATAAACCACAGGAAAGGAGTCAGGCCCTGAAAATCCACAGGTGAGAGCCAACAAAAATGGCATTTATCAGACTATACTGGGGACACTGTGCCCCACTGTCATTAGGGACAGTGTCTATTTGATAAATTTAAGATTAGCAGGTGATAAATTTAAGACTAGCAGAACTTACGCCACCATGCCCATGGCAGTAAAATCTAGACAGCTGGAGGTATCCAAAGAGCAGTGAAAAGATTATTATGGGTAGAAATGCCCTGGGCACTAGACTGCATGCCTAAAGGCCACGCACCAGCTTGTACTCTGCTAGCTTACTGTCACACCTTCACCACACCCAGACACTCAGAGTCCGAACAGTAAGCATGTACTAGAATGTGAGCACATGCTACTCTTCCACTTTTATTTAGTATTACAGACTTTGCTTTCGGCCTCACTGTCACAGCAACATTGGATGCTGGTTTCAAGCATGAAGAGAAAATCTCTCTGGGACAACTGCAGTCGCTGTATAACAAACCCAGCGCTGAACTGGAAACCATGAAATGAGAGTTTAGCAAAAGCTTGGTTTGATCTATTGACCAGACCTATTGAAGAAGTGACTGCTGACTGAAAAGCAGCCACGAGCATTCAGAGCTTGGTCTCCTGAGAAGCTGAGGATGAGCAGAATGGTTTTATTTCCACAGCTTGTGCCTGCTAGGGCCAGAGGATGCTGGATGTGCTCTATATTCCCAAGGGACAGAAGACCCCACACTCAGTTGTATGATCCTGATCCTGACTGGTTTTAGCAGGAAGATGGATGAGGCACACCACACCCAGTAATTAACTAGTGTACTGACTGTGGCAATGGTCAGAGCAGAGGTCATCTGATATGCTTGTTTCCTGTGAAGCCTTGAGAAAAATGTGAGGATTTGTAGCTCTCAGACTTATTTCAGTGGGAAGCAAAGATGTTTGGTGTGATGAAAGCAAATGGGATCAGTGGTTTTCCTGTGTTTCTTAAAAGCGCTAAAGGGACCTGGCTCATTCAAGCAACAGGAAGGCACATTAATATCCAATAAGCTTTTGGCAGAACACAGAACAGCAGTAAAACACTTGCCAGAAGGGCTGAAACACAGACTTGGGATTAGACAGATCCAGTAATAAGCTAGAGCACCTATAATGCCAATTAGATAGAAGTGTATAGGTCTAAAAAAATGCAATTCAATACCCCTAATTTCCTTTCCCATCATACACCCGATCCCCCAATCACCAAGACTGTAGGCCTTGTCCCTCCAGCAGTGCACAGGTCCGTTTAGCCCGATTTCCCCAAATTCAGTTGTTCACACTGGTGCTTGTACAAAGCTATGGACAAAATAAACCCGTCCAAAGACAAGTCCGTCCCACTACGTTTTTCACAGAAGGGAGGAGAAATAAGAACACCACAAAACTGCATCCCTATATAGGTGACACTTAAACATGCACATCATGGATTTCCAAGCTTAGCTTTGCTTCTGCATGCGCCCAATAGGAGCACCTCTGTGCTGAGCTCCTGCCTCACCCTGACTAGAGCTGAAGTAGTAGGTACATACCCTTAGAGACTGGACTTCCTTGTGCCACGTACAACTTCTATGACCATGGGGCTGTTCTTCTAGAGAGAATCCCCTTTGGATACATTACAGGGGAATGGCTGCTTGCTTACTCCTGTAACAATACACAGCAACACACCTGTGATCAGCAGAGGATCTGTCAGCAATGTACATGTAAGATGAATCCTGCTGTCTGTCACAACTTATTTGTCGCTCAGTAATACTAGAGGGACCATCTTCAGCGGGTCCATGGGGAAATTGTTTGCATTTCTTTTAAACACATTTTTTAAACTGCATTTCTTTCCCTCCCCCAATGTACTTTTGTTTCCTGACCCAAGACCAACCAGCCCAGGCCAGCCCAGCCCTTAAGCTGGCACAAGCAAGGGCTGCATGCTCACTACAGAGACAGCAGCAAGCTGCCCAAGGAGGAACCTCCACAACATGGTACCCCTGCTGGTATCCCTATATACTCAAATCCCATTCTCAGAGCAGCAAGTCCTAAACAAGCAGATGGGCCTCACTAAGTGTAATGACTGTGTGGGCAGGGGTAAGGACTTGCTCACTCCAGCACTTCCCAGTTGCCTAGGTTTTGGTAGTTGCCTGCTCTCCCCGACCTGTGCCTTTATTTAATGATTGGGTTTCTGCAGGTCTCTTTCTGTGCCATTTATCTCCCATCAGATGCTGCACAGGGAGCCTAAACCTAAGCCAAGAGTCTGTGCTCTACACCAGGGGCCATGCCAGCTAAGCATTGCAGCACCCACATCCTTATGGGATCTCGCGCTGCACAGAAGTGAGCCACATGGTCTGGTGACTAAAGCACAAGCTTGGCCATTGGTTTCTACTGCTAATTCCAATATTGACATCTTGTGTTATTATGCTAGTACTTGCAGACAAAAAGGACATCAATGGCTTCGTGCTCAAGTGCACTTAATAGAGGCGACTGTTCTCTCTGAGTAACATTTCTTTGCATATTATTTTCACTTTGACTCACTTTTCATTATAATTACGCAAGTTTTCATCAAAATAAGATCTCGGGGTTTTTGGAGGTTCATCATTTGCAAGCAGCAATGCCTCTTCTATTCTTCAGAAGATATTTGTGGTAAATAGTTGTTGTTTATACACTACCATTTTCCCCAACCCTAAAATTCTCCATGACATTCTGTAGAAAGCCACGTTGCTCACCTTATAGCACAGATACTTCCAAAGCAGAACACACTTACTCAACAGTGCTTACGACTATAAACCTTCAGATAAAAGCTGACAAATAACTTCATATGCAGTTGAAGTGGATGCAAAAGTGTAGCTAGACATCAGATTGTGTAATGCCACTGCTTTCTATGAGCGCTACAGGAATTATAATGTTTAGAAATGGTCGGAAACTCCATTTTAGGTTTCATGCAAGAGATGGCACTGTTAGCATCAGCAATTAATTTAGAACCAGGAGGAGGTGTATGTGGGAGGGCACGGATGCATTTTTAAAGGTAGATTACAAACATTAATATCAGAAGAGGTATTCTTGTTTCTGTTTTGATTAACAGAAGGTTATTAATTTTTCACTGAAGAAAGATTCATACATTCCTTTGCGAGAAGATTGATATTTCATTAGGACACAGGAAACAGAAAACAGTCAGCTAGGAAATGAAACCCAGAAATCCAATGCCAATTGAGCTGGATGTTTCTTGTTTAATCAAGAATTGATATTTTTTTCCTCCTTAAATGAAAAAAACCCAACTATGTATATATGCATGCCAGCATCAGCATTATCTGTGGGAGAAGGTGAAAAGTTTAGGTCTTACTAGGCAGGTGAATCTTCACTTACTGGATACTACAGATAGTAACCAAACACATGCAGTTTTAAAATCCAAAAATAGAGTTAAAAAGACCCTCAACAAATCAACAGAGCAGGCAATATTCACAAAGTGGACTTTCTATGCCTAAACTCACTACTGAAGCCCCACAAATACTTCTTTCTAACCTTGCGCACTCACCTTAACTGCATAGGCTACCGGTAAAGGACCAAACCTCTGCTGCTGAGTATAGAAACTCAAGCACATTGAGCTGCTCAATGCCTCTTTTAAGCCTTGGCCTTTGACTGGGATTGCAAATGATTAAGGAGAAGAGCTACCTCCTTGGTGGGTCCTGGCTTGGCAGGTGTGTCTAAATCAAACAGAGCTAACGCAGTACAGTGGAAAGAGGTGGTGCTGTTGCTCTGATAGGCAAATATACCCAATACTTAGTGTATTCACTATGGTGTGAGACATCCAGATTTCACTCTCATGTAGGGAAGGGAGCAGAGGCTACTCTGAGATGTGCTTTTAAGCATTTAATAAAAGCACTCTTTTCCCCTTTTTGCTTTGGTGCTAAAGCCCTGTAAAGGGCCTTTTGTTTCCTGACCCAAGACCAACCAGCCCAGGTGGTTTCCCACAGCATTTCCTATTAGATTCTTTGGGTGGTTTCCTGTCAGGCTGTGGTTTCCTAATTGGTGAAGCTGACCAGAGTAGAGGTTGGAAGCCTTCCCTCTGCTCTACCCAAACAGCATGCTCCCAGCC
Organism: Todus mexicanus; assembly: GCA_013389965.1. Taxonomy (NCBI): domain Eukaryota; kingdom Metazoa; phylum Chordata; class Aves; order Coraciiformes; family Todidae; genus Todus; species Todus mexicanus. The sequence continues at coordinate 12,610 of WEIS01018792.1, read as the reverse complement.
CTGTCCTTTGCCGGTGCAAATGCCTGTGCGGCCACGCACCCAGCTTTTGTGTTTTGTTGGGTTGATTTTCAACTGGGTCAGCCCTGTGATCCAGTTTCCTCGTGCCCCATATTCACTTGTGACAGAACAAGGGATGAAGTGGGGCAAAAAAATGGCTAAGGGTGACCCTTTTGTGAGCAGTCTACTTTTGGAGCAACTAAACCCAATTATGGCACTACAGTGCTGCTGTGTTGTTTTCTCTGAAGGGTGTCTGGTGCAGGGTTTGAATGCACCTTCTTACGAAGAGACTGAACACTTTCAGCATCTAGCTCAGTTCTTTAAAACAAATTGGTCTTGAAGTCTCGACATAAATGTGTCCTAAACAGTGAATGTATTTATTGTGCATGGAGGAGAATAATTCATAAGTGAGAGAAATACAAGCCAATCTTGTTGACTAGTTAAGTTACCAGAAAGCAGCATTTTCAACAATCTGCTGATTCTTCAGTGCTAGGAAGCCAGAAAAGCATGGTAAGAATTGTGGCATGTGATGTACATCTGAGTAGCCTATTTTTAATAAAGGAAGGAAAGAGAGTTTGAAGTTTCCTACTAACAACCCACCAGCAGTTACATTTAAGAGTTGAAACCCAGACCCTTCCAGCTCTGCTGTAAAGCAGCTTTACTTGGGACATTGGGCAATTTCCTAGAGTAAGAAATCCCAGCACTAAAATGTTATGGGAGGTCTCAGAATACACTGCAAGGCCCTTTTAGCACCTTTCAGGAAAAAAAAAAAAAGGCATAAGCCAAATTCTGTCAGGTTAGTCTTGCGCTGTTCTGCTTTTTCAGCCAGAGGGCAAAAGGAGAGGGAAAACACAGTGGCCAGAGGTTTCCCCCAGTGCCATCCACAGACTTGGAGGGCAGGTGAGCAGGACCATCAAACTACGTGCACAGCTGGATTGCCCAGTTCCCTGGCCCACTGTTGAATCTCTGAGGAGAGTGGGAACATTTCACATGATTTAGAAAAAGCAAAATCAGAAGTTAAGGGAAATTCAGTTCTCCTCTTTTCTGTTTTGTCTTGGATCAGGGTAAAATAGATAATTTTCATTTGCCCTTCCACAGGAACAGCTAACTCACCTGCTCCAGAGGGAGGCATGGATGCAAACAAGAGTGGGCCAGGCACAAGCATTATGGTAGAAAATTTTCCTGCCTCTGCAGGAACTCTGAAGTGGAAACGCTAAAGAGGACAAGACCCAAATGTAGTTTTTTGGAACTGTGTTTAAGTCATGTTTTAGTACAGGACAGTAAAAGGACATGTAGTGAGACAAGAGGATTAGCCACACAAAGGTGTTTGTGCATGTTTTTATGCATAGGGAGTGCCCTTCTCTGGGAATAGTGATGCTAATGGGACACTGGCCAACCTGTACAGATAGACTGAGGACCTGCATTTGTCCAGAGATGCCATTTGGGGGTGTAAGGCAAGCTTGTGCCCATGAAATATGGCATAGTTGTGCTGGAAGGATTAGTCTTTCCGAGTTTAACGTAATTCAGAATTTGTTTAGGTAGTGAATGATAGGGCTCTGTCTCAACTTGTGGACGGAGAGGAGCTAAACTGCTGATTTGGCTGAAAAAAAAAATGTGGAAAGATTGTGCTGCATCCTCACCACAGAAGCTAAATTAAATAACCCAATTAAAAAATGTTACATATGAACCTGTTGGCTCAGTGTGCTAAGATGAGACAGTTTCCACAGCTAGTAACACCAAGGGACTGGTGTGTCTAGTGTTAGACCTGGCTGCTTTTCGAAATGCACTATGAATAATGAGGTAGTTATTTACTGTTGGGCACATGGTGGTGGCATTACTCTGGAGAAAGCCTCTTGCATTGGGAGCAAGAAATTTAAATGACAGCCATCATACCTCTAAGGGGCTCAGTGTTCATCACAGACAGAGGTTGAGCAAAGAAGCTGCCATCCGTTTGATGTTGTCCTGTCCTCAGCTTAATGGAAAACATAAGGCTCATTCACAGCACTGAAGGGATCTGTAGGGATGCCCCAGCATCCTGTTGTATCATTTCTTTTCAAGGTTCCTGCAGTTATGAAGTCATTAGGATTCAGGTAAAAGGCTTTGCATTGGTCTTCCAGACAAGCTGAGTGACTCCTGTGGTTTGAGGTGCTGGATCTCAATCATTTTTCATCAATATGTAAACTCTTACCTCACTAAAGAATAGAGATATGGTCTTTCCACTTCCATATGCTCAGTTCAGCTGTGGAGGAAAACACTACCCTTGCCATATCAAGGCAGTGCTCTTTGCAATACATGTTGCTTCTTCACCAGACCATTTCCCAAAGGATTGGAGAAGAATTAGAAAATAACCAGGGCTTGGCACTGTGGCATTTTTATCTTTTTTTTCTTTCTTTTTTTTTTTTAAAAGGGTTGGCTAGAAAGCCAAATATTTTTCCCCAAAAAGCAATATCATTTGCTGCTTTTCCGGCACAGGACCCAGATGGGACTGAGATGACAATCTTCCTTCATTGCTTCTGGTACATGTCATTTATGTAACACAAGGGATGTTGTTGATAGACACCAATTTCTCAGCCTTCCAGTGTCATTAGTGATATGGAATCTGCTGCAGAATCTGGTACAATGCCTTGTTTGCAGTAGCTTTGCTGTGTGAAAAGAGAAAGTCCAGCCACCGCAGTTACAGGCACGCAGGAAATGTTTGTTCTTTAGCATGACTCCTAACCTAGAGCTTGTGTTCACATGTGCTTAAACTTTCACAGTAAAAATATATCTACGTTATGAAGAAACATTTGTTCAGCATAGTACATTTTGCACAGCAGAGAAACATACGTTCTTCCACGTTCTCTGTTTTGCTGGTGATCGCTCTTGCTTTTGAGGTGCTAGGACATCCATGTGTGTTAAATACAGAAGTCATCCACCACCAAAGTGATAAAAGAAAAATTCTAAGACCTTATTCCTGTGGGACTGGTTTGACTGAAAGATGAAAACCCCCACATCATTTCTTCTCTGGCTTTGGATGTAGAAGCAGATGACAAACCTGAAATAAAGGTTGTTTCACGAATGGATACGGGACCTCCCCTGGTTTCCAAGACTGAAACTCCAGTATCTGTACCTACTTCTGACATACTGGCTGTCACATGCCCCACCTCATAGACAGCAGGCTGACATTCTGCACCATGCCAAGACTTTTAGCAGCAGCCTTACCAGGTCCGTATGTCAGACTTCACTGCTCCCTGCCTCCCATTTGCCTCCCAAAGCTGTATAAATGGGTTGCTATCATTCGGCGCTGATGCCCTCTCTGCTAATGTTTGTTTCATGCATGCTAATGAGAAGACCAGTAAAAACAGATTTATGTTTGGCTCAGCCCAGAGGTAACACGCATGAAAACGCTGACACAAATGCTGAATAAAAGGGATTTGAAAATCAACATCCCCTACTGTTACCAGCTACAGTGTAATCCTTTTCCAGGTCTGTTGGGAAATGTCCTCAGAGAAGCTCTGACATCAGTGCAGCTGCTTCTCTCCTCAGCGGTTCAAGCTTGCTTTCACATTTTTAACTGAGGCAAAAAGAAATGGCAGAGAGTGCACATACGAGAGAGAGAGAGATTATCTTTGTTTCTTAAACTTAGTTTTGGAGATGATAACATTTATATTTCTGAGCATTAGATGGGCAACCAAAGAGGATAATGGATGAAAGTAGCTAACTCCTAAGCACTGCTTTTATCTTCTTGCATGCTAAATGCCTCACAACTGACCCTTTTGTCTAATCCAGCACAGTTGTTTGTACTGTCACAACTCTGCTCTCTTGCAGTCAGGTCTTTCAGTCTTTCCGGCAATGTCCAGAAATGCAGCTGGGAAGATGTGAGGATAACCATGATCATAACTTCTTTTCCCCTGTGTCTGTTTTAAAGGACCTAAGGTATCTATTTATTGCAACCAGCACAAGACATGGCTCCAATCTTCCCCCAAAGGTGGCATATCTGGGAATGTCAACGCTGGCCTTCAGCTGAGGAAGGCAGCGCAGCTCCCTGGAAATCTGAGTGGCTTCGCATTTGCACTCCTTCCAAGGCCACACAGCAGCCCATGGGATTAGATGAGTACTGATAGAAAGCATTTAAAAATGTGAAGGAGACTGGAACAATATGCAAAAGCCCAAGTCCAGGTGTTCAGTCTCTTGTCACAGTCAGTGCAGCTTGCTTATTGACTGGGGTGAAGCAGAGAGGCCTGGAGCTTTAGTACCTCTGGATAAATGCCATGCTAGTAACCCAGCCCTACCATGTAGATTTTTGGAGGCCATGTGTACTGTACTCCTTTTGCATTTGTCTTTGCTAAGAATATCACTTAGACTGGACTATCTTTCCTGAGAGGCTGAGGAGAAAATAAATGAGCTGTCTGGGCTTCCTCTACAATCAACACAAAGAGATGGGAGAGTCCCCCATTTCTCCTAGGATGGAGTGAATGACTCTCAAAAGATGCTTTATTCATCTCCATTGATCACAGCGGACGTAGGAGATAGCTTAGATCAGTCTTGCTTTCAGATCGCATCCCCTCCAAATGGGAGGGATGTGTGTGTTGTAAGCACCATACCTCCATTAAAGAGATGGCCAGCAGGGACCTGGACACTTGGAAGACCTCAGCCCAGTAACAGGTCAGGTTCATTCCTTTGTCTCACTGAAAATCTCACATTAGTGTGTACATGTAGCAAGCATGTTTTGGACAATGAAAAGCAAGTGTTAGGTAATAACTCTTAGAAGATTACCTCAAATTTATAAGTGGTTATAAATAATGAGCGGGTTACACTTCAGCTTTTAAAGCTAGCTATGTACTCTGAAATTTAAAGCTTCCATTCAGCAGAAATGTTTATTTAGTTTTGGGGAACTGCATTCTTTTTTATTTTTCTTTTTTTTTAGCTTAATAGATAACCTATTAAAAAATGAATGAATATTTTAGGAGCTGTAACAGCCCTACATAAATAGAGACTTGACTCTATAATGTTGCACCCATTTTATTTTTATTTTTTTTTGTCTGTCACATTTCTCATCGATCCCACCTCTCTTGCCAACATGAAGATAAGGAGGCATTTGTGTCCATAGAGACGGCCTTTCTTGACCATCCAATCACATATAATTCAGATGACCTTGGAAAAGTCACCCCAAAACCAAATAAATTACTCATTGCATCTCATAGTAGATCTAAAGCCCCAATCTATAAGGCACCTCTGGAGATGCTGACTACTAGCATTTCAATGAGAACTGAGGGTACTCAAAATCAGTTAAAACTTTATAGAACTGACCTTGTATTGAAAGCCCATTAAAGCCCAATGGAAAGACTGACCATCTTCAGTGGGTTCTTGATCAGTTTGCTAGAAAGGAACCCATAGACATAAGACAAAGTAACTATGCTGAAGAAAGGACCTCAGCGCAGCCCCGACACCGTCAGCAGCCTGTACAGTAATTTATCTACATGCCAATGCGAAAAAAGACCTGAAAAGGAGCTAGCTGTGCCAACCGTGTCTATTGTCTATGTGACTCTCTGCGTGTCTTTGGGTATTGCACTTCAATTCGTGTGTGCGTACCTAATGCTTCTGTACCAGTCACTAATGAATGGAGATTTGATATGATTCAGTACTGATTTCTGGTGTAAGCCAAGCCTGTGTTATCTTTTCCTGGGATCAACAGGAGTTAAGCACTCCCCAGGTTGTGCCTAGTGAGCCATAGCTGGAGATCAACACCCACACAGACTGAGAAAGAATGAGGATGTGTTTATGTGTGTTGTTATCGTGGTTTGAGGTAAATATTGATTCACTCCACTGAGTTGATAATTAGGGATTAGTTTCTTTTCTGGTGTGTCTTTTTTCCCTTGGTTGTTCTTTGTGGGTTTGTTTTGTCGTGTTTTGGGTTTTTTTAAGGAACTTACAGTGTTTTCTGATTTGCAAAAGAATTACTGAAGTAAAAATGAATTAATGAAGGTATCCCTAACTAGCTGTAATTTTCACTCCCCGTCTGGTTTACTTTGCACAATAAAGGACATGTGGAAGTTGCAAAGGATTTTGACAGACCTGTAAATAATGCTCTTACATAATTGTCTCCTTCCCTCTGTCTCCATTGGTGTCCTTAAATAGAGGGATCGGCACCACTTACATAACCCGCTCCAATTTTCATGTCATTTTCCTCTTCCTTCTGGCTGGAATCTCAGGACAGAGCCTGCTTCCTATATCAGGAACAAGCTTCCTTCCTGCTTCTCCATCCTTGGCAATGTCCCAGCAGCAGATAACCCTTCTCTGGGGACCTGCTGCCAGCTATGGCCTGGTGGCACCTGGGCTTCAAAATGTGTTTGAGGCTAGTGAGGAAGACTGGGGCTGTCCCTGCTCACGCAAGCGCAGTGTGTCTTCCTGGACCTGGTCAGGGAGAGGTGATCTACCCAACCCCACCTGGGGCTCATGTCTTGTCTGACTAGGGCATCATAGCCACACTAGTTCAGGGGCGGTACTGTGCCTCCTGAGGCCAACCTTGAAATTCATGGAAGTGGTGGTTTTGACCCAGCTCTAATGGTAAAGCCCTTATGGTAAAGACCAGCTCTTATAGATGATATCCTTATGGTAAAGATAAGGGCTGCCCTGGATGCTGACAGCCCAGAATATTGCGCGTTGGCTGTTCTTTCCTCAGAGCAGCACCACACACCCATTTTCTTCCAGATCTCTTTTGACATTAAGCTGCTGCTTCTCACTCTTAGTTCTAAGGAAGTGAGCCAGGGGAGGAGACCCCCTGGTTTGGAGGATTTTACACTAATAGCTTGGGTGGACCCTATCATGTCTTAACTCCAGGCGTAGGCACCGGTGACCATTGGGTGGACTCTGTAGCATTTGTGATCTGGCCCTAAGGACCCAGGTAGGATGCATGAAGCTCCTGCTGCCTTGCTCTATCCTGACTCATGGGAGGGTCTGCAAGGGATCCTCCAGACTCTGCTTCTCTCATCTCTCACTGTTCCACAAGAGAGATCAGACATCTAGGAGGAATACATCCAGAGGATATTATAAGCCACTCAAACAGGCTCTGATAGGAGCAGACTATTGTAGTAAAATGATCCTATATGGTCTCAAAAGTATTTAAAAAAATCTACCAGGGAGAATATTTTGACAAATACCTCATTAAAACCTTCAGAATCTCACACTGCACCAGTTTATGTAAATCCCAAGGACAAAGGAATATTTAACTTTTCACGTACCATAAATAAACCTGTTAAACTAATACATCTCCAAGGAATAACAAAATAGGCAAATACAGTAAATACATTAGTTCTGCTCCACTTTTATGTGAGAGGTGCTTTCCTTTGTCTGCCAGACAGACACTTCTTTCTGGAGGGGAAAAATTCGAAATTGTTATTGATGAAAGGTGGGAGCCTGTTTGAATCTTGGGAAGCAAAGTCACAGCCTTCAACTGAAGGAGTGGTCAGAGCAGGCAAAATACATGGGAGGTAATGGAAAAATCAAGGGGAAGGGAAGGAAGTCTAGTGCCTGAAAAGGAGCATGAGGTGGATGCCAAATACAGCTCTGGGAATGGCATTTGTGGTTTCTCAGAAGAAATTACAAAGTTGGTGTACACTGCCTCTCTTCTCCGCAAATGAAGAAGACTTGGACCTTGGAGTTTTAAAAAGACCTCTCTTTTCTCCGTTTCTGATTATGGCCATCTTAGTAAACATAGAAGAACATTTTGAGACTTGAGTAACAAATGAGAGGGTGTGGAAACACTGAGCACTTTGTACTGACATGCTGCACATAAATAAGAGAGGAAGGGTTTTGGGTGGCCTTCACTGCTGACAGCAGATGGTGGGAGCTGTGATGAATGGGCAGTCTCACACCCCGGGCATCTGCTATGGAGTCTGCCAACTTTAGCCAAATTTAGGTCAAGATATCTTCAATTCTAGTTGTGTTAAGTCAGGGCTGACCTTCAGTTTGCAGGCGGGACCTCTGTAGACACTGAGGAAATGAGGCGTTTGTGAGACAAAAGCTTGAAGGAAAGTCTTTTACCTTTGATAACACTTAACTTCACAGATTAATTTCTCCATTCTGAATCTTACAAGCAAATACAGTAGAGTTATGAGTTATGCTGAGACTTTTAGGAGACATGGAGGAGTGTGAGTGCCTGCTAGTTTCCATGTTGAACAACAAGCACGATAAAGGAACTGAGTGTGAAATCTGTGAGAACTCTGGATGCAAATCAAAATCTTTCAGTTCTGAACGACAAGTTCTGGACACCCACAGAAACCTAATGACTCCCCTGCCAGCATAAATCCACAAGTCTTCAAAATCTAGGTACCGCAGCATGCAGCAAGCTTCTCCATTGAATGACATCACTGTGCCTCCACAGTGACACAAAAAGGATGGACTTGAGAAGGTTGTTTATGCTCCCAGCAACACACCTAGGAAAGGACAACCATGCTTTAGCAGTCTAGTTTGGGACATTTTACGGAACATCTGCTTTCCTCACAACAATAACATAAATCCCTTATAACAACCTTAAAACCTATTGCTAGACTAAAAGCTTACTAAAAATGTTCCACGGAAGAGGACAGGGAGACAGGTCACCACCATTACTATGCTAGATTGCTGATACAGTAGGGGGTTAAAAAAATTCCAGCCAACCAACAATAACCACTAAACCAAAACAAGAACACTGAAAAAAAACTTAAAAGGAAAAGAAACACAAAACCCCCAAACCAAGTGGTTCTAGGCAGTCTGACCAGCAGAAGACATCCCCTGTTCCTGAATCCAGAGATCAGTTTAACATTGAATGCATGTGTGGTTAACAGACCAGCCAGGTAACAGAAAATTCTCTGCCAGTAGGAATGCCAATATGCCCTGCCTGCGTCAAGTCACTAGTAAGAGGCTGCATTAATTCTTCCCTCATCCTACAGACAAATAAGGTATGAGAAGTTGGGGGAGAATTCCTGTATTTGGCCCAGACAGGCCACCAGAGAAAGACAGACGCATGAAATTAATACAAGGCAAATGTGATGCAAACACTTTTGATCCAGTCTCCTTTCAGCCCCTTGGAAGTAAAAAAAACATGGGGCGCCCAAGGGTTTTATCACAGGCTGGCTTTCCTAGCTACAGGGATTCTTCCTTCGAGCTGTAGATTTCTTTCCATATGCTTCCAGGTCTTGGTTTCTCCCATGGAGCTGTAACTAAAGTTGGTCCAACTAAAAGCATGTGCTTTTCTGTGATATGAATGCTTGTCTTCTTCCTTTCCAGCAAA
>WEIS01018791.1:295-25825 GCA_013389965.1 Todus mexicanus | reverse complement strand
TTTGTGTTCATGTCTTTTTAGACTATTTGTTTGGCAAAGCCAGTGTAGGGGTAGGCCATTCTCACAATAACATGGTAAAAACCCCAGGGAGAGCCTTCTTTTTCCTCCTACTGGAGCAGGGGCGATACAGGGGGAGGTACAGGACAGCATTAATCCAAACAAAACACTGAATTTCATCATAAAGAAATGCAAAACCAGACACATACCTTTCCTTTCTCTGTTGAATATAAGAAAAAAATAAATCAAGAAACTGAGAGTACTGAAAGGCATTCTTGTATGTCTATGCCCAAATTTTAGGATGGCCAAGGGTTCTCAATAGGCAGTCATGGAAGTGAATACATTCAGGGATGTTCCTGTCTGAACAGAACAGAGAAGCCACTTTCTGAACTGGGCTACCACCTGTGGTAAAACTTGAATAGCTGACTACCAAGAGCATGCATTCACGCTTCCCTCAGATTTCATGGAAAATTGTATAGGTTAGTGCTGATGAGTTTGAAAATGATGCTGCTTTCACTGCGAATTTTTGAGGGAGAAAGAGCACTGTGTTCTATATCAACCACAAGTTGTTGGTGAGAGGATGAAGCATCTTCTCATTGGAAATGAATGCTTGGTAGAATGAGCTCTCCAGGCATTACAGTATCATTCATAGGAACACACATAGCTATGAAGCAGACTGCCAGGGTGTTGAACCAAATGGATTAATTCCATGTAAAATACAAGAACTGTCGGTGCCGGTTGATTGAGAAAGGCAAGTCAACTACTAAATGCAATTTGCAAGTGCAGGGGACTTTCTACGTATGATTTGCACAACTAGGAACTAGAGGGAGAAAATGGAAGATTTTTACATTCAGACAAAGAATGTGTAGATGAGGCAGATCCCAGATATGAAATCATAAGGCTGTAGTGCCAGATTTGACTCTCACTGTCTGAACAATTTTTTTCAGAAATGAGGAACAGTCATGTGAAGATGATTTTTCCAATGAGAGTATTTCTAGACAACTGCTGCATTAAAATGCTCAGATTTTAAGAAGTTCTATCCTTTTGGCTCTGAAATTAGCATCATGCACCTGCAAATGCTTCAGTGGTCCCAGAGCCACTGAAGAGCACATGTTGGGTTGCCTGCTCTCCTGATGCTGAAAGGGAACAGTAAGAACGCATCTTCCCGTGCTGAGTGTAAGTTAACAACAACAAAAAAAGGCAACTTTCACATTTCATGTCAGATGATGGAATGATATTCACATTTTTAATAAGTTACAGAGTTGCTGCTTAATTTTCCTTTCAAGGAACTACTTTTTTTACTGAGCAGCATAAGCAGTAGCGTGCATGTGTTCATTATGTTCTAGGGCAAGAAATGGTTCTAGAAAATAGATGAAAGCAAGTACAGTTTTGCTTTTCTCTTTACTACAAGTTGGCTAATACTTAGCTAGCTCAGAGAAAGCAGCAGCCTTGTTGTCTGATTATGTCTTTACATTTTGCTGCAGCACGTCATATAAAATTGGCACTGCAGGCCCAAGCCAATGTCCCATATCTGAATTCTTAGTGTACGCATAAATACAATGATTGCAGGTTTATTTAGTGGTTGGTTGTAACAGAATGAAGACATTGAAAAAGCTGTCATTATCCCTGGATGCCAGAAGCCTTTCCTACATAAAATCAGGGGGAAAAAAGTAAACTCTTTGAGTAAGGGGTTAAAATATAATTTATTTATTATAATTACAACTCTACATTTAAGAATGACACTTGTTAATCTCTTATCAAAGCATTCTATTTTTCTTTGATCTAACTATAATTTATTGAGAGCAGTTGCCACAGGCATCTGTAATCCTACTTTAAATCCCTCTATGCATTCCACTCAGTTCCAGGCTGGCCGCCTTCCATCCAATGTGGTGAATTCTCCCAGGGTATTCTCCCCTTTTGTTTGTATGTGCATTTCCCATTTCTCTCTTTTGGAGTTACAGGCACTCACATACACAGAATTAGTCACTTCAAGTGTATGGTTTTTTGTATTTTATGGTTTTTTTGCATGTTCATAAATATGAGTATTTGCTACTCGGGAAGATCTCAGTTGTCTGTGCTAATGGAGCTTTCAGAATATGGGGAAAAGATAAACATTTTCTTGCTTGTTATTGTCTAAGAATAACGGCAGGGATGTGTGGTAGCAGCTTTCGCAGAGTGATAGTGTTTCATTGACATCTATATGACATTTTTATATATATTTAAAAAATTTAAAAGGGAAATTTTTCAACCTCAGACTAAGATTTGGAAAATAGTGTAACCTCTGCCACCCATAAATGCCGAGGTAAATACGCCTGGGCAATTTTGAAGCAAGCCCATTGTCCTTCCATACATACAGTGAGGTGCTGGTCTTCCTTACACACGTAAGATATTTTGCATTGATGGTCTGTCCCAAAGCCATTGACCTGGCACAGAAGTACTCCAGTGAAAGGTACATTTCTGAAAATGGCATCTAATATACTCAGAGACTAATTACTCTTTTCTTACTGAAAATAAAACCAAGCACAGTGGATTGTAGCAATTGCTTGGCCGTCAGAAATCACAAGGTACTTAAGCGCCAACTTGGAAAGAGAATCAGGTAACTTGCAGATTCTTGGCCTGAGTGCACCTCCACGTTCATAACAAAGTTACAGTTGAATGGAATCAGTCCATGTGATGTCTATAGATTATTTTTTTGAAGTATAAACCTACAAATATATAACCAAACATATGAATATTCAAGCAATTCTATGACTAAGCTAGGTTACTGCACCATGTTTAACCTAGTCATGATGGATATAGCTATCCCTAGAACACCAGTGTCTCGGCAGACCAGTGTGTTGGTTTGGACTGTGTCCTCTCCTTACTCCTCTGGTCCCCACAGTGAATCAGCTTACAAAGATGTGCACATTGGTTTAGCTTAAAGAAGTGTTGCTATTCAGGAAGGGGTTTTATTTCACACTTTCCATGGTAACATAGGTTCTTTCCAGAGATACAATATACAAGTGACTGATAAGCGTACAGAGAAGATTTTGAAATCCATCGAAGTCTCCTCACTATCCTAGTGACAAGTCAGTGTTGACCCTGAAGAAGTTATTTAAAACTGTTATCGCATCATTGCAGGTAAGTCAATAAAAACTTCAAAAAGTAGGTGGTGGTGTCCAGATATTGTATAAAAGTAGTATTTGAACTCCTGCTTCATCTTTGTCACTTTCATCTCACATGATTTTTCCTATTTATCAGTGCTAGAGAGTGGAGGCTTGGTCAATGCTGGAACATTGGGCAACAGGTGACCTTGTTCACCTGCTTTTCACTCAGGTGGCTTCTCCATGGAAGGCACATGTAGTTTCAGATCCCATTAGAAGCTTAAGAGTCAGAGGAAGACGTGTATTTCCAGTCTTGCAGAAAGATCACTTCTCATTTGTTTCATATTAGACATTGTCTTTTTGGATTTAAAGGCTAAGTGCCACTCCACATATTCTGGATTATCAATTTCATCCTGTTCTTTCAACATAGTCACTTGTTTGAGGAAGAACCAGGCCAACCAGTGAGCATGACTAGTTGGCTTTGCCATACATATGAAAGCAGGCAATGTGGGAAACAGCTGGCAAGAAAATAGAGCTTGAGAAAACAGAGCGAGGTAGTAGATGGAAAATCCAACCTCAGCATAAATAATCTTGTATTGAAAAAGCTGTTACTTCAGTGATCACAGCATTTCTTGAATCAAATGTTCTATTGTCTTTCGGTCTGAGAACATGCACTGTTCACATTAAATGATCATAGTTTACTTTCAGGCTGAACTCGAATCTGAGCTGACATGAGTTTGAAGCTTCCCTCATAATCAGTTCGTACCTTAAACTAGCTAAAAAACAGTTGGATGAAGCTAATATGTCCAAAACAGAGATGATGGTAACAGAAGAAGCCCTTGAGCTAGTCCCTTGCTATGTAAGAGCACTATCACTTAAAAGCAGAAATCCCCCAAATCATAAATTAGTCTACAATGCCTTTTGATAACCCAGTAACCACAAAATAGGTGCTACCTTTAGCATCTTCACAGAAAGTTGTGCCATACTCATACTGGTCTTGATCCTGATTGCCCAGTTCACTTAAGATGACAACCAACCATTTTATCCTCCCTTTGACCAGCATACGGCAAATATATCTCACTTATGTCCTACTGATTGTGTGCTGTCAGCCAGTGAGATGACTCATGAAGAATTGTCACATGAAGCAGAGCAGCCGTATGAAAGGCATTGCTAGATGCAATAAAATGACCATAAACATCTCAGCTTGTCTCTGTGTCAAGACTTTTCACCTCTTTCAGGACTGTATTTGTCCAGAGTCAACTAAAAACAAAAACTCAACCACGAAACTTCCCAGCTGACAGGAACAAGTCATTAATACCAGTTCTGTTCACAGGAGAGAAATGGAAAAAAACGTCTCTGAAAGATTTACCAAGTGCTGCTTGTTTTAAGCATAGATGAGTTTCCACAGTCATGTCTCCCCTGCTTACAAGGACAGTTATATCTACAAGATTATTGCTAGGTTCAACTACTGTAGTGAACTCTTCAAGTTTAGCATACTTCCTACCTCATTAAGATGACTTGAGTATGAGGGATGCAAGAAAATAGCTGCTAATAGTATCTTTTGAAAAATGACGTGAAGTATTTATTAGTCATAATAGTACCAAGTGAGAAAGAGGAATCATGTAACTGCTAGAAGCAGACGTGGACCAATTCAGCCTCTCCAAGGAGCTGCAAGTGCAACACCACCTCTGCAGCTTTGGCAACTGCATGTCCATAGAAACACTAAGTCCAGGGAAAACATGTGGGGTTAGAAGCTTACAGAGTTTAGGCTGAGGATGAATAACCTCAGCAGCTGCTGACTGTCCCTTCTACTCTGTCCATACAGGGAATGCAAGTCCTTCACACTAGAAATTTATTCCCAGCTGCAGCTGCTAGATATTCATAGCAAATATCTAATGGCTAAAATTGTGTGCTGTGGACAGTGTCACCTTTCATGTCACATGGGGACAATTGTGTATTCTCCACCACATTTGAGTTACTGAGCTGTCATCCTAACATCATCTGGAGCCATACTCCTAGACTGGGGAACTGCTGTTACTGCACAGGAAGTTCTGACCCTTGCTGATGCCTTCTTTGTATCACATTATTGTTTTCTATGTTATAGATTTACTAGAATCAGGTAGCTGACACTGTGTCTTGCTTCAAGAGACAAAGTGAAACTGTAGTAGCCCTGTCTATGACTCGCATTTAAATTGAGTTTGATTCCAGGTTACAGTAGGACAAGGGACATGTACATCCCATTCCAGAGTCCCTGCAAGTCTGTGCTTCCTAAGGCAGCGTGGCTTTTGTGCTGATGTTTGGTGTCATCGGGAGAAAACACAAGGAAAATTAATTCTGCTAATGAACGAAGGGAGCTGAGCTGCTGCTGACCAAAGTGAAGTTTCTGCTGAATTGCTCTGAAGTGCCTTTCTTCAAGTAATCCTGAATTGGTCTTCTGGGCAGAACAAGCCTTTCTAGTGTTTTACACTGTAGAACTAATCTGGAAAAATACTTCTATGAATCAATTTTCCAATCCCCAGAATTCTGCAATCTTAATTAAAATCTGCTTTTTGTTAGAAATACTTTTGTTAAGATACAATGAGATGCTACAAACAGCCTGATGAGCTGTAAAGCACAGAAACACTACTACACTGTGTAGGGATGCCAGTGCACGCCAGTGACCAGAGCGTGCATTGTATCCCATGCAGCAGACCTGTTAGGGGGACACACCACACCACTGCCATGTGGGCCTCAGCACCTTCAGGTCACTGCAGTCCAAACACAAGTGTGGGAAGCACAGTTGCCCTGATCATGTATCATGTTCAGACACATCCTGAACATGATATGCTGTACTTAGTGAAAATATTTGGAACAATTCTGGTGTGTGCACAGCAACAGCTTGGCTGGGATTTCCTGATGCTCAGCAGCCAAATAACTGAGAGGTATCATCTTGAAGTGGTAGGTTGCATCTTACCACCCCAAATCAGTAGAACTGGTGCATCTAATAATCATGTATCTGTCTTTCACCAGCTCTAAAGCTAGATTTGACGGACAGAGATTTGAACTCAGGGTGAGACACTCCTATAGAAGAGAAGGAAACATCAGTTACTTTCTCTGCTTTCTAACAATAATAATAATAAAAAAAAAAACAACAACCCACAACGAAACCAAAACAAACCCAAGAGCCCAGTTCTGCTCCTGTGAGAGGAAAGGGCACATTACATTAAACACTATCAACCTTTAAAAGGTTCTGGGACTGGTTTTAAAATGACAAGAGCAGCCACATGATTTCTTTCTTGTTTACGGAACAAATGTTCTCACAAAATAAATCCAGCAACACAGGGGAGTGGCGAGGAAAGCTGAATAGCATTTGGTTTCACTAACAGTCTAGTTGGATGAAAATATCCTTCCTATATCTGTCTCTCAGGGTGTGTTGGTGGTCAAGTGAAGCCAAATTGCATAACATTCAGCCAAGAGAGCACCAGTTTTGGTCTGATGTGTCAATGAAGAGATTTACTAAAGTGTATTTATGTGTATAGAATCAGCATAAAGAGGCGGTGCAATAGTTTTTATCAAGTTGGGAAATGGCCTCATCCTGAAATGCACTGAGATCACTTGCCTGGTGCTGAGCCACTAGACTCCTGTAGGAGTTAATCAAAGCTGAGAGCTTTTCATATCATAGGGTGCCCCTCATATGGAGGATGATGTACAGTATCCTGCTTCTCAAATGGTGTCAGGCCCTCCTTCTGTGCAGTTCAATTCTAGAATTTGGCACTGGCATGCGTATATTGTCTCCTCTTGTCATCACACACCTGAATTAAGGTGCACTTGTTATTGAGACATGATAGGTAAAAGTCCTTAGTCCTTTTTGAGTAATTTTGCCATGGCTGAAAGAACTTCTTCTGCTGCAAAGCAGGATAACAGTGTCCCAAGGGAAAGCTAAAATCACAACTTGGAGCCAGTAACACCTCTTCCCCTCTCTCTGATGTGCATCCTCTCTTCAAGTACTAAATTAATCTTTCATGTCATAATGGAGTAATCCCTCCAAAAGGTACGATTCCTTAACATTTGCAAGAATCTTGTCTCTGAGTTTGACTTGGGTTTTAGTTCAGATTTCTGCTGTTGAAGAAATGATCTTGTAAAACTGTGGAAGCCAATCTATCACTTGATTGATCTGGATTTCCAAATTCACTTGCACCTTTGGCAGAAGAGTGTCAAATATTTTCAAGGAATGTTTTTATCCAGGAAACAAGCAGTTTACGTTAAATGATGTAACTAGGAGGGAAGAAATAACCCTAACAGATTAACAAATTCAGAAACTTGCTCAAAGTTTAAATTTATAGAGGATCTGCAGTTTTGGCTTTCATGAACATGAGACAAATCCTTCCCAGTCCCTCTCACGGGTGGCATTGCGTCTGCACTTATGAATGTCAGAAACAGATCATACTAAATCCATTCACAATTATATTTCTTTAATTTACACTCACAACATGATTAATCATGAATACTATTATACTGAAAATAAAAGGAATTGTGATTAATTCTAATGAATGGAGGCATATACATTGCTCTTTGCTATTCCTCTACTATTCCTTCACTATTTCTTTTACATCCTTTTTAACAAGACAGTGAAAGTGAATCTCTAATCCATAACCTCTAATCTCTGATACCATATTCTAGTATACTAAGCTGTTCCTGAAATAAAACTCTTTAGTTTCTTATGTCACTTGTAGTCTCCAACTCCCACCCACACATTTGAAAGCGTCTGAGGCATAGTATATGTGCTCATACCACAACACAAAAGACATCTATCCACAAGGCAGCAGATGTGTATGGTATTAATTTATATAAGGTAGGTACTTACAAATCACAAGATACTTGTCTGTGGCAGCATGATTTAATGTAATTAATTTACATTTATACCATATCTTCTTAAAGGAATTGGAAACACCACTATTTGCATATTATTGTATTTTCATAAAATGGTGTAACAGTTTATTAGAATACTAGGGCAGTATTGAATAAGTCTGAATGCAGCTGTTTTTAACCAGAAAGATAACATAAAAATTCCCATTACCACTCATGGATAGTTAGAATTACAACAAACTTTATAAAGAATTATTAACTGTATTCTTTTTATTTAAATCCCAGCCATCACTGCACTCTGCTAACAAGATGTGCTGAACTAGCAGGTATTTCTACTAAGGACCACTGACCAGCTGACCTCCTCAAAGGTAGTTAATAAGAGAGGAGAGGAGACAAGACCAGCCCCACATTAGAAAGCAAGCTGGAGTGGAGCTGAGCAGCTTGGGGTGATAGTGGTCTCCTTTCTAACCCTGAACTGAAGTAAGTGCTACCTTTATTTTGGGTTATGATTGAGGCAGACTTGCTTGCTTTTTTTTATAGGAATATGCTGTAGCTTGTTTACAGTGTTTCTGTTTAATTATCATGTATAGTGGTGCCTCAAAGGATTTGTGCTTTAAGATTATTGCCTGCGTGATCTGAGATGTTGTTTTAGATGTTCAGATTTTGTTTGGGGCTTTGGAATCTGTTCTTCAATGAGCTGTCTTTCTCCATGGTCTCTGATAGGGGGAAAGAAAAAAAGTTAGGTAAAAGTTTCACAAACTTCTATGGATCTAAACTAAGCTACTTGCTAGGCTTTAAAGAGTTCTCTAATGTCTAGGACAGAAGACAAATAAGAAGAAAGGATTGGTATGGCTATGACACCTATGTTTCTTGTAAAGCAATGAGAACGGGGATAAGATGTTAATAGAAACCTTCATTTTGTGTGATGGACCACCTGCTAATCTTGTGCAGCAGAAGTGCTTTCAGTGGGGTAGAGAAGGAAAAAAACCAATCCCTTATTTGCTTTTTCTGATGAATCTGCCTTTCTCTGCTGTAGCCTTCTAGTTCCTCCTTTGAAGGGAAAAAACAAAACCAACAAACCCTCAGATGGACAGAAAAAACCCCACTCATCTTACACCTAATGTAAATCTGAGTGCCTTCTCTTCCTATTTAGTCTCAGTTCCCTCACAGGCTGCAGAACGGATATAGGGCATCAAACTAGGAAGCCACCAAGGTATGGGAGCTGCTCTGGCACGTATTACTTACTGCAACATATCCATGAAAAGTACTACCAAGAACTCCAGGGAAGAGAGAAGCAAACATTTGTGGGGTGTCCTGTCTGCTCTGGAAGCTGAAATGTTCACACAAACCCTATATGCAGAGAGGTGCTCATGTCTGGCTGGAGTGGGGTGTGGAAGAGCTCTGCAGATGGACATATGTGGTCTTTGCTTTAGGGCCTTCATCTCTACTGATAGCAAAGGGTCACAGAGTTCTGAAGGCACCAGGTTCTTAATTTGTTACATTGTGAGAGGGCAAAGGTTCTTCCTGAAAAGAGGTTGCTGACATTAAGCTTTTTTGACTGTGAGTGCACCAATATCCACCTTAATACTTATCCATGGGTTTCAAGGAGCGAGAAAACTGTTTGAGTTACCAAACGTGGCAGATGCAAAGGAGCTTGGTTTTTGTATGTGTATTTCCCTTTTGGCTTTGCTGCTTCACCTGAGTCAGGTGGCCCTCTAGGCAGTCTTTTACTCTCTGTAGCCAGCAGCAGGTGCTTGTCAAAAGTCTAGTTTTATCAATGACATTTCTGAGTAGCTACAGGTCTATGGACAGGGCAGGGTGCTTGCATTCGTGTCTGCCTTGTATCCATTATGATGCATTGTGACTTACATTTCCCCCCTCAAATGTTTAAAAATGCCATGAATGATGCTCTTGCACCTGAATCTTGTCACTTTGGTGGCATTTGGAGCAGGTGAGCTCTATGACTAAATCATGTGTGGCTGCAGTTCTCAGCCAGAGCTTTCCTGTGACTATCCACTGTTGATAATATCCTGTTAACACTCTCCAGAGCTCCTTGTTACAGGTGTTCTCATTATAAACACTAATTTTTCCTTCCCCCATCTCCCAGCAGCAGTGAGGTTGCAGAGGAATAATGCACAGCAAATAGTTTGACTCATACACACCTTTAGCCTCTGTACTCGGCAATAAGACCTGCATTTGCTCATCGGCTTACAGAGGAATGATTTCCATAGCAACAGCAAGGATATGTGGGATAGTATGAACACTGCCTCAGAGAGCATACAAAGCACCTTCTTAAGAAATAGCTAACTACACAGGCTCTGAAAAAATATTCACAATTGGCTCTGTGAGGAAAGTGTTGTGTAATTTTTTTATTTTTTTTTCTGTGGCCAAAAGAGATTATATTCATGATTTGGTTTAGACAACGGTGCTTTTTTAACAAACAAACAAACAAAACAACAATTACTGGCTGTAGAGAATGGGAGACTTTTGCTTCATGTAAACTGTTGGTGGATGCAGACAGCATGGAAGGATCTGTGGTGGTTTTTCAACAGCACAGTGAATTAATGCTCTTAGTGAAGATCTAAAGGGGAGTTACCTGAGGCAAGCATCAAGGGGGAGGGGAGAATGACAGCTCAGTTGGTTGAGGGGGGAGGGAAGCAGGATCAGCTGGTAGTCTTTAAATAACAGGTTTTATGGTTATTACTGGAGGACAAGCTTTTAGCTATTAGAAGACAGGGAGGTGATGCTCTAGTACTGGAAGATGCAGAGAAACAAGACAGGAAATATGCACGAAGGAATGAAAATCCCTTAGTACTTGGTTACCTACATATGCCTGTATTCCTCTTCCTGCTGTTGTCACTCTGCTTCTCTTTCTATTTTTGTTATTGTTGCATAGTTCCATGTTTACACGAAGTCCAGTGTTTGGAAATATTTGCCAGGCTGTTTTGAGAAAGATGGGCAGACAAGCATGTTGCCTTCTGTAGGTTCAGATGTGTTAACACTTCAGGAGAATTGGCCCCGTCCTTCTTGGTCCTTTCATAAGCTCCAGGGAGATGTGTCCCTGGGCACACATCTGTGGTGAGCTCTGCAGTACCAGCAGCGGTTACCTGGATACACACAGCTGCATCTTTCTGAATGGCATGAGAGTGGGAGGAATTGCTTCAACTCATTATAGGTGGAATGAATAAGAGTAACAATGCTGATTTCATCACTTCCTTAGTAAGGTGATAACTAATCAACCTGGTATGCTGCACTGCAGCACAAATATCTCAAAAATAAGCAGGTTTGTAAGGGAAAAATTTCTTCATGTTTCAGATATTTGATTTAATCTGTTAAACTTACTAATGTTGGCGACAGCTAAAACTATTGGAAGCCTTGAATCCCATGCTTGAGCTGGATGCTGCAGAGCTCCATATGCTACAGAATTCCTGCACCTTCCACACACAGCCCATCTTCCTAATCTTGTTCACACCTTTTGGTAAATTATTACTGCTCCTGGGTATATTTTTCTGACTTTTTTTCAGCCTTTTTTCTTTTTTTCTCTCCTCCTCAGCCTGAAGGTTGCAGCCTGTAACTTCCATGTGTGAATTTGAAGTAAGCATCAAGTGAGAGATTTAGAAACATCCAGCATGGGGAGTAAAAGACGTCATGTCCATTTTGTCTGTTTGGTACTTTACTAGTGAGAAGGCCAATGTTGGGGCAGTGACAACTGGCTGTTGGCTCTGCATGGGCTCTGTGTGCAGAGCAGCAGCTGGAGGACTAGCTGTGGGTCCTCATATTTGCAAATTGCCTTTGGAGATACGTGTGCTCTAGCTCTGGTACTTGTACTGGTTAGGAATCCTAGACCTGTGTCTTCATATAGGAGCAAAGAGGAGGGCAGTGAAGGTGGGGATGGCAAGCCCTGCCTGCGGAGATCAATACTGATGGGTTATCCCCCAGTGTCTGTTGCTGTGGGATTTAGATCTTGGGAACAAAGCAAGCTATTTTCCTTTAATGAGTATCATGTTTTCCTAGCTTATGCTTTAATAGGATTAAACTGTCTCAGCATGGCCTTGGCAGGGTTGTGCATACCCTAGGGCAGGAGAGTTTAGACTCCCTGTCTGCCCCAGGCATCCTCACCCCCTTGATGCTGGCATGTGAGGAGCATGGCTCTGAGGGCACCTTGGCAGGTGCGGTGTGGCTGAATCCAGCCCTAATGCCTTAGTCTGGGATTAGATTGTTGTCCTGTAAGCATGTATTTACCTGCTAACCTCAATTAAAGGCAAAAAGATGAGCTTCAATACTGTACGCAGTGATGCAAGTGTTGCGCTGAGGGATGCATTTCTCTCTGAAGAGAATTGGGCAGGAACCATTGGGAGTTTAGTGCCATCTCCCTCTGCAGGATTCTTGCCCTCCTCCTTTTGTTATCTTCCATTCTTTCTTCTGCATGTGCCTTGACCATGTAGAGGCATGTAATGTCTAACAGTGTGAACATCTATGGATGTCTGTGTTCATAGGGCTACTTCCATTCCAGGCTGATCTGTCACAAAGCAACAACCAGTGCTGCATGACAGCCAGTCTAGGCTGGTATAAGCAGTGTTTCATGCTGAGAGCCGGGAGTCTTGTGAAGCAAGACAGGAGTACCTTCTCCTCACTCTTCCTTCTCTGCAAAGAACCTACAACTTCTTTTCATTTACTTTGTCCCACCAGCTACATCTGCTCTGCTCATATGCCACCTCTCCCGACAGGTTTGAGATTATGGAAGTTGTGAACATGCATTTTGGTGCCTGCCCAGCAAATGTTATAGAGGAAGCATGTGTGCAGTTCCAGGATGGAGATCACCTTTCACTGGTGCTTCTGAAGGCAGCGCTGTGGAAGTGAGTTCCAATTAAAATCAATGACTTCAGCAGTCCAGTGCTGGAAGCTATTTTGTTTTATCCCACACATTCATTTTCTTCATGGAAATGCAATGTGTCTGTGTCAAGGCTATAAAAAAAAATACTGCTTTTCCAGAAATGAAGAAATTACTCATTAATATGTCAGATGGTGTTGCCACATATGCTGAAAAGAGAACAAAAAGGCAGCAGCTTGTAATAAAATTCCTTTTATTGAAGCAGTAAGGGTCCACACAACGTTTCACCTACCCTTTAAGATAGTAATAAAAGTGATTCAGCTTGGCAGGACTGGTAACAAGTGGCAGATAGTTTGAGTTGTTTTGTTAGAGAAAAATCACACATTAAATACAGGCTTGGATCAATCAGGTATTGGTTCCTGAAATAAAAGTGAAAAGAAAGATCTGCCTTTACTGTGCCTTTACATGCACTGTGAAAAGAAAGCATCCTCAGCTGCTAACTCTGCCATCCTTCTGGGGAGACACATGTAAAGCAGAACTGAACAAGCAAAGAAAAAAGTCAATCTTGCCAGATGCTGCAGGGTGAGGCTGTGGCAGAAATCAGAAGATGAGGCTCTCTGTTACCTTAACTGAGTTCTCGCCTTTCACAGTTGTTTCTAAGTCAAAATCACTGCTTTGAGGTCTTGCAATGGAAAGCTCTGTAGCAGAGTGGGATATTCAACTCCATTACATAAATGACATCAGGAAATAGAGACACCCACCCATCCCATTTTCATTCAGCTACTTCTTTATCATCTTTTTCAAACATGGCATATCTGTAGAAGATTCCATGAGAATGATCTGGTGATCTGCTTACCAAAAACTAGCAGGCAAAAAAGCCATTTGCAAGACACCTGAGTATATGGAGCAAAATGAGCAGGGGATCAAACTGGAAGCACTTACAGGATAGGCAAGTAAGTTCAGTGCTTCCATGCTGGTGAGAGTGTGCCTCCTGTGCTATAGTGCAAGGGAGAGGTGGTAGTGGGAAAATGAATATGACAAATAATTGCAGAAATAATCATGTAAATAATGAGAGGTTAGAAATCTCTGCAGGGTGTGCTTCCCCTGCAGAGAAGGACGACATGCTGCTCTGAGGGTTTGTTTCTTGTGCAGGCTGGCAGAAGTTCATGCTGACTGATATACTCTGCTCTGAGGAAGCTGATTTGACAGACCAGTGTGGCCCTCTGAAATAAGCCAACTTTCTGCCTGACTGCAGTCCTTTGGGGTCTGAAGTCAAACCGTTGGTCTATGCAGAAACTTGCACCATGTGTACCATCTCCAGTAGCTTCCTTGGTAAGAAGCTCAGCTGCAGTTCTGGAGTCCTGGTGGGACTTCACTGAAGTCATCACCCACTTTCAGGATTTGAAGGTGAAGAGAGGTCAGAGAAACTCCTGTGACTCCACATGAAATGTAATAGTTAGGACAAGGAAGAGAGGGAAGGGGATCTGTTTTCTCTTAAATTAAGTAAATTTGCCTAGAACCTCTCGGGGAGGGAGCATCTATTTGTGCAACCGGTGAAACAACTTGGAGGCTTGCAGACAGCATATTGGTGATCTGGTTTCTGAAAAGGGGTAGCTGAGAGGTTATGGGACCGATTCTTAGTGGTCTGTGTCTTGTATAGGTGTTCACCTATTGAGTGAATAACAAGCCTATTCATTTCATGGTGACACAGTGATGGTATTCCTCTTTTTTTTGCTTCCCTGCCAGAAACTGAATTTTTACTTTTTAAACAGTCTCTGAAGCCATCTTCAGCTTTGACCGCTGAGTCTGTAAACCTCCACTTTTGTCTTTGACAGGACCTGCACGGCTTTGGCTTTAGGCCAGAAAATGCTGCGAGTCCATACTCAAGCCCATACAGTATTGCTTGGTAGTTTAATTATCTGCCACTGTAGGTTGTGCCTGCAGACATCTGGGGTTCAGATTCAATCAGCTGAAGGAAGATGCCTTAAAGAGTATCTTAAAAGAGCAGAATTGAGCTGGTGCCCTGTGCTGCTGCTGCCTGAAGTAGAAAGATGTCATGGATGGTTTTGAGAGGGGGGAGCTAGTTCAGTTTAACTTGAAAACACTTTGGCAAGTGAATACTTTATTAGCTCAATGCAAGGAAATTGTGCTAAAAGTTGAGGAGAAAAAGGAATCATAGCTGTTGTGCTGAAAATGCTCATTTCTTAGTGTCGAGGTGATGGTGAAGTCTGCTGATCTTAGTCTCCCGGGACAGAAAAATTGAAGTTCTGCCCCTGCTGGGCTCTGCAGAGCTTTTCAGGAGAGAAGATCATGGGCAGGAGGACCTTGCATCTCTGTGAGCAGCAAAAGAGGAAGAGGAACTTGCGTTAATAGCCTGCTGGAGAAAAAGGCTCAAGTTCTCCCAGAGCAACACTAAACTGTAACAGAGCTCAGTTAGGAGCCTCTCGGGATGGGAATTTATTCAACCTTGTCATCTGGTACAACAACAACCCTATTAAATGGGCCCCTCATAGTGAACAAAATATCTATTGTGAAGCTCACCAGCACTGTGACTCTATCCTGTCTCACAGCACTGGAGGCACCAGCAGAGCTGGCACAGTGGTAGCTTGCCACCGAGCAGCTGTGCCCAGAGCACCATTAGCAATAGTAACACTGGACAGGGATTTCTGTCTTAGATTCTTTCAGTTAACCTATTGCTCAATTAACTCCTCTACGCTGGCATCCAGGTGAGTTTTCAGCCAAACCTCCAGGTCTCACCTGGTCGGTAAGTTCACTATGACATGCAAGTTTGCAAAGGAGATTAAGCTTTCCAGGGACAGTTTCCAAGAGAGTGAAACATGCTCCTCTGCAAGCTGGAGATCACTGCAGATTTCAACAAAACAAATCGCAAGAACAAGGCACACATCCTCCAACCTGCAACACAAACATACAGCAGTCTGTATGTTCTCAGTGAAAAAAAACCAAAACTATCAAAACAAGGCACTGCACTGCACATGCCTGGGGGGTGGGGGAGGGGAGATGGGAAGAAACAGCATGTGACAGACCTCAGCTGTGTTTTCTAATACCAGGCTGGAAGGCACTCAGCTGATAAGCTGGATGTAGGAACCTAGACAGAACAGTGCTGAAGAGATTTCTATGGATCAGTGTGCTTTGGTTAGTAGGGCATTAAGCAGTCTGCTTCAGTCTTCTTAAAAATTCAGTTAAAAAAAAAAAAAAGACTATAACATTAGATCCATCTCTGAAAGCATTCTTGGAAGCTAATGAGATTTCTCAGGAGTATCTTGATGTTCTTGGATGCACATGGAGTGTATCTGGGTCAAGGACATCAGCTGTACAAAGAACACCTCCAAGCATTACCTTGGGATGAGCAATGTAGTTTGGTATGTGGTGTTTTTTCCTGAAAGAAAGCACTCACCCAAGCTTTTTAAAATGAGGGTTTGAGAGTAGTAAAAGAGGAAAAAGTGGAGAGCAAGCTTACCTGTGAAGATGATGGTGACCAGGTGTCTAAAATGGCAGGAGGGGAGGGAAAGAAGAGAGGGGACACAGTAGCTATCAGAAAAGTCAGCTTGCTACTCATGATGCAAAAAATTGTTTTTCAGGTTCCCCTCGTCCTGTTTGTATGACCTAGTGATTCATCTTAAGGATGAGTCATTTGAAGCATTGAACAACTGACTGTGAAAATATTCATTAGTCTTCAGCACAGATTTGGCCTGTCCCTATTTCTTTAGTCAGAACAACTCATCTTGTTCCTTCTGTTCTTTAATCTCAGGTTTTGATAACCTGACATAGACCAGATAGAGTAGATAGTAGTAACAGGAATTGCATAGAGGTACTTGCTGTGGATGGTAAAGATATGGTAGGGAACTTTTGAACTTGTGTAAACTGTTCACAAAGGACCAGCGGGGAAACAGCAGTTTTAAGGTACCTCATAGTTTATTTAAAATCAGTTTAAGCAACAGCTTGGGCTGAGACTTTCCATGCTGATATCTGTCTTGGGACAAACCTTCTTGGGAATTTTTCTCATTTTCAAGACACAGGCTTCAGAGCTTAGAGGATACAAGGATTTGCAATGTCTAAACATTCTAGCAACTTCATCTAGGAGAAAATGTTTTGAAATAATTTGTGTTGTAGCAGGGGCGTCCCATAAGAAACCAAATTTGTTCATCTATCCTTCCATATAATGAACGTAGGAAGAGAGATGTTCAGAGTTAAAATGGAAAACGCAAGTGTGATGCACAGCTACTTAGTGTCCTGAGAGCTTGCCTTGTCACAGTGCAACCTTTGTAGCATTCTTTGATCTAGATGCCTAAAGTATTTCTGTGGCTGACTAAACACAGTAATGATTAGCTTAAGTTTGCATATATCCCATTATTCCAGGTTATGTTCTCTCAGCTTAATAATCAATATCCACCTGGACAAATCTCATTGCTCTAGCTTCACCTAATGCCTTTGCAGGAGCCTGTACTGATATGATAGCCTGACTCCTTCAGTTCAGTGAAGTTCTGTTGCTGAGTATAGAGCAGCCAATATCAATCTTGAAGTGTACACTGCTTGTGGATTATGGACCCCCCTCTTTGACTCCATCACTAAATGTTGGTGATTTTGTAATAAAGTTCCCTTGCTATTTTATGAATAAGTCGGTGTATTAAAATTGTGACACTCACTGGAGTGATTATAAACTCTTATACACTTGTCCCAAGTTGTTGGCCTCTGTGTAAGACAGGATAAAACTTCTTGCTGCCACCATCCAAGGCACTACAAAGTTAATCTCAGTATTTTCTGTTGCAGTAAAACCAGTCCTGTTTGTTTTCAGGTCAAGTGAAAAGTAGTTTTTATGGTAATGACATGGAGCTATCACAATGTCCAGTTCAAGGCAGACAGGAGCTTGGGAACCACCTTCAGTCCAAAACAGAGAGTGAAACTCTTAAGATCTTCACAGAAAATTATCTGCAGGCTGCTCTTATCTTGTTTTGATGTTCTTTTTTCTTTAAGACAATTTTATCATTAAGGTAAATGGATAAGTGCTACTCCTTGGCTTTTCTTACTCATTGCTTTTTTCTTTTTTCTTTTTCTTAAATTGCAGTACCTTTTTCTTTTATATTGGTCTCCTTCTATTCCAAATAATCTCTAATTTTCTCCTACTCTAATTTTAAAATCCTGAGGCTAAGCCTCCCCTGAAGACTCTAGCTTTCTAATTTCCAATAAGTTCACCCAACACAAGCTTATTCTCCTCCCCATGCCTCTCTTGCTCAGGCTTTAGGTTCTGCTGCTGCCCATGTGGCAATTGCACTTTGATTGTTTTCCATTTTCCCCTTTGCCTACAGTAAACTTCATATAGCAGCCACCCAGCTATTCATCCCTTTTCAATTCTTGCTCTGCTGCAATTCAGATCTTAATGTTATCTTCGCTCCACTCCTGTTTCTTTTAAACGTAAGTCCAATCGCAGAACCTCAAATAACCTAGATCTATTAACTACAAATAAAGAAGTAGGTATGGTTGGTTTGCGGTTTGGTTGGTTTTGGGGGTGTTTTTTGTTGCACAGTCCATCAGATCTTAAATATCCACTAGAATCGATTCTTATTACCTATTTTACTTTCACACTCTTTTTCTATCTTTCTGAGAAGTTTTCTTTGGGCTTGCTCCTGCCGCTGTTCTAAGCTGGACCCTAAAGCCACTTGGCCACCCTCTCACAGCAACTTCCTGTGAAGCAGAGACCTCCTCCTGTGGGAGGGGGCTGCACTGCCAGTCTCTGACTGCTGAAAGCAGAGCCTCCCTTAGCACACCCTGTCTCCAGAGTCCCTTAGTATCATTGGGAGTAGAGCTGATGAGGGTTTTGATATATTGGCTTTCCATACAAAAACATTGATTCACTAAACCAGACTCATTTCATCTTTTCATGGAAGCTTGCTCTTCCTTAAATTCTTGTCACTACTGGAATACAAAAGCACAGCAGCAAATAGCTAATAGCTACTGATTAGGACCTTTTTCTTGGCTGAAGAGAAACAGGTTGAAATCTCTTGTCAGAATAGGGCATGGTAAGGTTATGACCCTGCATACGTGGTGTCTCGGGTGAGATCCTGACTCACTGAATTATTCCAGGATAGACATTTTATGCCCATTATCAAGCAATTTCCTCTGTTCTTTCATTATTTAGGGATTTCTATAATAAAGTAGGAATCTTTTTCCATAACTCTATTAACCTTATACTGAGTTTCTATTTTTGAATTGTATATTTGATTTGTCATGTGTGGAGGTTTGCTTAGGGAGCTCTAGGTTGGTTAAATCTGTTTGCAGATTACTACATCCTGTTGTATAACAGCACATTCATGTAGCTGGGGCCATATGCATGCCTACATAAATGTTCATGTGGGTAAATTGGTTCTAATAGCTTTGTCTTTCTGTGCAAGCAACAGTTGTCTTCCTGTCAGGCAATATTATTGCAATAAACAAAATACAAAAATATGAACGATTGGATGTACTTCTATCAATTAAAAATACTTCTAAAGAGATAAGAAATATGAAGCATTTAATGCTATTTATATGTGATGTTTGGCATTCATTCTTCGTTTAAATATTGATACAAGATTCCATCAGGTACTAATAAATGAAGAAGGTAGTTTATTCCACTGATGCATGCTTGGCTATCTGCTGAGGTGGTGTACTCCAAAGTGATCCCTTCCTAACAAAGGGAGATGTTCCCAGCTGACAGTATTTCTTCCATAACCTAAAACTGAATTTACTACTTTTTCTGCTCTGAGCCCTTCTTCCATCAAAACACTGAACAAATGAGCAGAAAAATGAGTGATAAGCAGGTGCTCCACTTGGGATACTGTATGAACTTGCAGAGATGAGCAGTAAAGAATGAAGATGATTGCAGTGGAAAATGAAAATGGGGACAATAAAACACGAAATTTGACATAGTCCTGAAAACAATACTTTTTTACATCTTCTCCTGTCACAATGGCACCATACATCTATCTCATTCCCTATTGGAGAAGCATAAACTAAGAAACCACCTAAAATTCATGCTTTGCCAAAATAATCAAATCTTCTTTTACTGCTGTGATGACTCCCTTGACTCTACCCTTTGCTTCCCTGTAAACACTTTTTTCCTGTACAGTCTCTCAATCTTCTGATGCACTAACCCAGTAACACATCTACAGCCACATATAGTCCAGACTATTGAATTTACTCTTATTTGAACCTGCTGCACATAATAACTATGCCTGCCTTCACTAAGGAGTAACACTTAGCTGGCAGCTGGGTAAGCCCCTTAAATAAGGCTTTGGGCACTGCAACAGGAGCTCTTGGCTGAGGTTTTCATATACTGAAGTAATACAAATAACTACACTTAATCAAATAACTACACATAATCATGGTGATCTGCGCATTGTTTTAGCAATCAGCCCTTCCAGTAGGTCAATAAGTAAAGCATAAAATTCTAGATGTAAAAATTATAGATGGTCTAATAGATTTGTGTTGATCTCTGTTTCTTACCATTCTTATGCAGTTGTTTGACAATGTGCAAAGGGATGAGAGGAAAGCGTTTATCCTTCAGCAAGGGAAGTAATTGTCTTCCAACGCACAAAAGACACCCACTGCAACAGTCTCAAAATAATTATAATGCAGCTACCTGCAGGCAATATTGGCCTGCAAACAACAGGATTGTGCTATTATCATATTGCCTGTTATTTTGTCCCCTGAATTCTAGTTACTGGGCTGCTGAGATGGCAGTGATTACCCTGACAGTTTACCCTGCCTTCTACCTGTGATGGTTATAATAAAAAGGCCAATTTTGCCAGGCATTCTGTCATGGCACGGTAAAGTAGGAAAGTGGAGCCATAGGAGTGCTGACAGTAAAGATGCAGAATTTCTCTTACAGTTCCATTAAGACAAAACTTCATGCATGGCATCTGTAGCTATTTGAAGGAGACAGTCCTCATGCTAGAAAAAAGATAGTTGCTGATTTTAAAAAACAACAAACAAACAAAAACAACCAAACAAAAAACCCGAGTGTCCTCCAGTGGTGTTTGTTATGCAAAATAACAAACAAAATGTTGAGAGGAAGAGGGGTGTGTGTGTGTAAATTTAGTGAGAGACAAATCCCCTTGTGTTCTAGCCGATCCTCAGAAGTTAGAGGGANCTCTGCTGGGAACAGTTCACTGCTGGGATAATAGGGAGCCGATATCGCACCTGGCCCATCACATAAGTGTCAATACAAAACTGACCACCGGACCTCCGC
This sequence comes from Todus mexicanus, assembly GCA_013389965.1. Lineage (NCBI taxonomy): Eukaryota > Metazoa > Chordata > Aves > Coraciiformes > Todidae > Todus > Todus mexicanus. Next base: position 4,827 of record WEIS01018791.1, on the reverse strand, counting down.
CCAGTCTCAGCATTTTCTGAACACTAGATGTTTATCAGCAGTGATCGGTTTCGATGGTCTGTGCATTGCTGCATCCCACAGTGTTTCCATGTTTCATTCTGTATTTTCATTCCAAGACTCTTCCCCTTGCACCTGTTGTGACAGGTATGCAAATTTCTTATTGAGGAGTTTGGAATAATTAGCTAGATCTCAAATTTATAAACAAGTTGCAGAGCATAAAAATCAAGAACTGCAGCTGGGCATGCAAGTGGGACAGCGCAGGCAGAGAACTGGAACTGAAGCTCACAGCAGCCCCTTCCATTAAACTGGCTGGAGTGGGGAGCTTCCTTTAATATTCTGCAGTACACCAGGGAATTGCAGGCTTGTGTTTACACCCTCTGAAGCTGAAGCAAAAGGGAAGATGCAAAACAGACTTCTGTGACCAGTGATTTCACTTGTTAAACTCACTACTGCATAAATATAGGTCTATGTTGTCCTTGTTTTTTTGCAGTTATCCTTGCATCTGTGCTTAATGCCAGGAATGGTCACCAAAAACAGTGACTCTAAGTATTTCAGAATCTCATTAGAACACAAACACTAAAACTGTAAACATTATTAGTTTCACTAGGAAAGATGATGGTAAGTGTTACTTGTTTGTGATTGCTGGTAGTTCATCTCTTGGTAATATCTAACACAAAATATAGCTTGTGTTGTCATATGTCTTCTAATTATTTTTTTTTTTTAATCGTGTTTGAACTTGAGGCAAAAAAGTGAAAGCAATAATTTGATAAGTGTTTTTGATAAGCAGTCCAAGTGGCATCCCCCTTCCTCCTCCTCACTCTCTAAAACCAAAGTCAAAGGCTGCAAAGGAAAAGAGAATGCATTCAAACCATGCTACCTTCAGCAGAAATCAGGAAGGCCACCTCAAAATAACGTTTGCTCTCCCCAGCACCAGTCGATATTTCTTATGCTAAGAGTAAAAGAAAAGAGCTACAGGGCACAAGTGTGTGTGCAGTGAATTCCTGTGGTAGGAGGAAGATTTAGACAGGAAACTTCAGTATTGGTTACACTCTAGCTTTCATTTAGATCTGAGCTTTGCAAGCATTTCCTCCCCTTGTTTGTTTTTTCCAAGTCAAATTTCTTTCCTTCTTCCACACAATCCAGCACTAGATGCTCAAGTAAAAAGCTTTGTATGAAGGAGAAATAGAAACAGAAGAGTTGATTAATCCATTCTAAGGGTTGGGGGGTTTGCTGGTATGAAAATTGTCATGTAGTCGTTGTATTTAGTTGCTGTTGTCAAAGATAAACTTTTCTTTATTGGTGCTAATTAGTGTATCTGTTTACTGCTGGCAAAACAACCAACCAACCGTGAAACAAGATTAGGGTCAGAAGACATAGAAGCTGCAATAAAATTACCGATACAACAGGTGTCTCATCTATGTCGGATTACTGAGTTATTGTCAAATCCTGGCTAGTCTTAGCAGTTGGAGTGAATATAGGATCTGAATCAGCTGTTAGAAGCCTATTCTTTGTTTTCCAAAGTCACAGTAATTACTGTTCATCCCAATTTAATTTGCAATAAAAAGCCTCAGTAGTGCATGACAGCACCAGCACCATTTCTTCTCATGGTGAATGATAAATTCTGCTTGGTCTCCAAAATTTTTTTTACTGTTAGGCCACTTTTTCTATTCCAATTTTTTTCTTGTAGCCTTATATTTGAAGGGCATGGTTTATATAAATGGACTTTATTAAGAAAGCAGGACAAATTTCAGACAAACCAATAAATTTGAGTTTAATTGAATGATCATCTTAATTCTGAAAGCATAGCTTTCCTTGATAAATACTTTTTGTGCCGATAAAATGTGGGTTGTGGAAACAAGGATTTACCTTCCTTTTGACAAATTATAGAAACACAACATCTTGTGCAAGAAAGATGTCAACCCTACTTGAAAAGTTCTTCTCTCCTGTTGTTGATAAATGATTATTCAAACATTTAATCGACATTCAGCTCTACAGTGTCAGTGGAGGAAAAAATGTCATTGGCAGTGAAGGAATACCTGGTTTCCTGAAGGTCCATGTAGCTGAAATAGGTTCTGCAACTAGGATGACTTAAGAATGTAAATTTAAGTTATCCTTTAAATTGCACATGGAGGTGTTTTTTGCTTTAACTGATGCAGTTTCTCTTCTAATTGAGCCTGCGAAGCGTTCCCTTTTGAGAATCAAAAAAACCCTCCTCAGAGCTTTGCTTTTAGAAATAAGCTGAGGGAGTGGGATGTAATTAGAACCGAGTAAATAAGCAGGAGCTTTTTGATCAGTGGCTAAGCTGGAATATCCAAGACAAACATTGGGTTGACTCAAAGTGAAATTCTTTGGTTTGTTTTCTCAGTAAAATAAGGAAGAGGTCTTTTTATCTGCAACTGTTTCGATTGACTCAAAAGCAGAAAGTTTACTTTGTTTTAGCATCTGACTGGCAATTTTCAAAACAAATGTCAGGTAAATGTCAAAGTATATTAACTTTCCCATTTTTTCCTCTTTGGTCACTGTTCATGAATTCAGTTCAGATTTAGCGTGTAAAGATCTCTATACCTACTTCCATTTTCCAAGGGAGGAAATTTTCAGCAAAATATTTACTGAAGTGTACTTAACTCCATCCTCTGTAGTTGCAGAACTCTGGTCAGAAGTAGGTCTTGTGGCCTTTTAACAGGTGGGGTCTTGAAATCTTTGTCCAAAGGATGATGAATTCAAACAACCTCCACTAACCCCTACTTGATTAGAGATTTAGATAGCTCTTTCTGCATGTTAAAAGCCTGGCTCTGATTTACCTTGGATGGGGCTGGCATTAACATTCCTGGAGCTAGTGTTGCTGCCCGGGGTCCTGTTGCACCAGGCATTGCCCAGGTACAGAGGATAAAGCTGGTCCCTGCTACAGAGAGGTGGAATTGCTTCTTCAGGCACCTAGATAGGTGATGGTGAGGGAAATGAGCAGCCAGGGCCCTCAGGATAGTGGGCAGCAACCACTGCAATGGCAGTGGCATTTAGGTACCAAACAGCTGCCAGTTCTGTATTGCTGCAAAAGCAAAAGAGAGACTTGAAGGATTCAAAAGGGGATGAGGAGCTTCCTGTAAATACTGGCAAAACCATCTCTCCTTAAGCCTACTGGGCAGACCAGCAAGGATAGAAATGCCTATTTGAAACTTCCAGTAGGCAGGAAAGGCTGACAGTGCTGTTCTGATGAGGATAGTATGGTAAATCTCCCTGTTCTCTCTACACACTTTATGCCCATTGCTGTAGCAGATCAAGCCATCCTGATGTGTAGGAAATCTGAACAAGAGCTGCAGGCTAGATGAGGAAAAATAAACATTAAAATAGTTGCATGCAGCATTGGTGCTGACTATGGTCCAGAACCAGCTTTCCGATGTTTATGAGGCCCTGGACAAAGAAGTCAAAATTAAAGCCATGTCCTTTCTGCTAGTATGTTAGAATGACTGCCCAATGAGATGCTAGTCAAATCAGATTCTTTTGTGGTTTGAATGTGCATCCATTCCGGATCTTGAGGACAGCAGGATCAAACATAATGAGCCCTATTCTGGATTATTTTTTTACCTCTGATTCTGGCTACAGATGTGGTCCAGGTATCAGGTTCAGCTCAAAATACTAGTTCCTTGAAACTTTTGTGCACAGGTATACAAGTCATAGTTTCTCCCAGTTTTTATACAGTGGCACAGTAGCATTTGGTATCCCATGGAAGCACACAGCCTTAGTCCTCTGCTTGCACGTCTGTGCAACCCTTAAAGCAGTCCTAGCTCGCTTGCTCTGTGCTTCCTAAAGCATTCTTCTCACACGGCTTTTAGGATAACAGAGTAGTCATGTGAGAGAGTTCATGCATATGTAGTTTTCAGTGGTGAAAAGGGTTGTTTGCTTTAATCAGTTTTAACTTTTGTTTAGCAACAATGCTTTATGCTTTCATTGGTGTGGCTGCCAAATTTGTAAGCTGAGTGATTCAATAATTCTTCTTGTAGTCTGATAATTACCATGAAACAAGATAATGTGATAAAACCATAGGCTTCTTTCAATGTTGAATTGTAGATGTGGAATATTTGACTTAATAGATTCATTTTTTACTTAATTTTTAGCCATGCCCATTCAGGAGGAAGGTTAAAATCACAACTTGAGCTAACACAGTTTTAGTCAGGAATACTATGAATTATATCAGCACATCAGAATATTTCAGTGCGTATTTACAAAAATGGTTACAACAGAGAGAAAACTTAAACAATTTTTATGTTCTATAAAGCGCAAAATGAAAAGCTTTGCGTGAGGGTTTCTTGTTTTAGATCTGTGTTTTAAAGTTCGAAAATGCACTCGGTATTATATGAAAGACCTCTCAGCAGCAGCTTACCATTGATTTTAAAGGGTGGATGAATGCTAAGCTGCCATATGGAACTGGTGCAAAGGAGCACAGATAGTCAAAGAAAAATAAACTTTGCTATCCTGTGTAAGTTAAACTCTGACTTTAACAGCTCTATCCTTAGGTTACCTGCTACCTGCTCACA
>WEIS01018790.1:0-14002 GCA_013389965.1 Todus mexicanus | reverse complement strand
AACCTGGAGATAAGCAGCCAGTCAGGAGCTGTACAAGGCATGAGAGAAATCTGCTTGGAGATGAGGGCTGGAACATCCACGGGGCATTAACTTGTATCCTTGAATCTACCTGAGTGTTGAGCGGTGGCATCATGAGGAAGAGACACTGTTTGAAGAAGGTAAAAAACAAAAGAGATAAGAGATACTGAATAAACCGGAGTCTGTCAAATGCAAACATCAGAGGACAAATGCTTTGCGAAAAGGCCTTAAGCTGTTGCTCTTTTCTTTGACAAGAGGGTTTAATAAGGTGCCATCATGACTTAAAAACTTCATTCCTGGACCCACGTGGACCATAAGTGTTAGTTCCTTCTTCTGTCTTCTCGATTAGCTACAATTTGCTGTGGGTTGCCTCAAGTTCTTTTAATTCAGGAAAGACTTGGACTGCTTTGGTGGAACTAGATTCAGCTGCAGGAGAGCTCTTCCTCATGTCAAGGCCATTCCTGGCACTGCTGCACTAATGTGACGGGGAATGCCTGAGGGGTCTCTGCAAAATCTGGGGTAAAGAACCAAACTCCTCTGGACATGTTCTGACATCCCAGTAGCCGTGCTCACCTCCTTTGCTCTTCTGCTCCATTTTTTTTTCTCTGAATTTTGAATGCCACAGGTCTCAGAATTTCACTTGCAGGTTCCCCGTTGCGCTCCCACTGCTGTCACTCCCACATCTCACAAGGCTGAGTGGTTTTTTCGAACATCTCCTGAAATTCCTTACTCTTAAGTCAGATAATGGTATGCTTGTTTCATAACCGAGCAACTGGGTCTTCATTCCACAGAGTAAGTCAAACATGCAGAGCAGTAACAGCAAGTGAAGAGGTGCCGTAACACACCCATTAGATGCAGGAACGAGATATTTTGGAGCTGGAAGTTGTTTTTTAATAGGTTCATGTGGTAGTACTAATGAGAGATGTTATCGCGGTTATTAAAAACACACATTCTATAATAATGGAAAATAAGCATAAAGAGGTCTCATGTGAACCCATGAGCCAATGCTTATATAAAAATAAGAAATAAAGGGATATTAAGGACTCCTAATAAGCAACTGAGTTGTGCATTTCTGGATATGTTGGAGATTTTCCACAGATATTTCCTATGGAAAGAATTTATGAATCAAAGCCTAAGAGTTGTCCAGGGAAGATTGGTCCCACATGGATACTGTTGCTGTTTTAACTCATCCAAATCTTCAAAACTATTCACTATGAACAGATTGTATTCATAAGTACAGGAAGCATTTGCATTTAGTATAGCTAAATTAGCTGGAGCAGAAATTAACACACTCTGTGTAATGTTTAACCAGAAAATAGAATAGTTGTATGGTGGGAATGAGGCATTTAGAGGGAAGAGAGAGAGCAAGCCAAGTTTTGTTCTTGGTTGGGGTTACCGTAGGAGTGCGGCAGCATAGTTCAGAGCAAAACACGGCCAGATTAATTTGCTTTCTACTTGCACTGGCCTTCTTGTGAGTTATGGTTTCCTATTTATGAAGAAGGAAGAGCTGAAGCATACATTTTTTTAGCAGTATGGAAGATGGCCAAGACCCTTTATCCTGTAGGAACATATCTAGTATGCATTTGAGGAGGAGGTAGGTGCCATTTATCATATTTTATTTTAAATAGTGCTACTCAGGTATCAGTATATTTCCCTTCTCCCTTTCTTCTTCAAGAAGTCCGAAGTGATACCATCCTCAGAACAACTTTTGACCAGAGGCTGTGAGGTTATGACCAACCTCACCTCCTCTAGAAGTAAACAGGGTAAGAGTTTGTGGATACCTTTGCATTCTCACACACAGCGGTTCACATCATTGAATTTCAAGATTGAAGATAAAAGACCTGGAGTCCTCTTTTAATTATCTTTGCTGCCATAAACATTTTGCAACTGGCTTATCTGTCTTGGAAAGGGTGTACTTGTTTAAATTTATTAGATATCACACCTACATTTGCAAGAAGATTAAGGATGGGCAGAAATGCTGCCAAAGTTTCATAATGCTTATGCAAATACTTTCCATCCAGAAATACCCTGAGTACTTGGATCCCTACTGCTTCCCAGCTGTGTCCTGGGTAGATTCAGGGAAGCACATCATATTCAACTGTGCTGGACTTGAGTTCCTCATACTCCGTAGAGCTGATCCCAAATGGCCTTTTTGCTGATGATCTCAGTGAAGTGACTTCTTATCTGTTGTCCGAAGAGCTGCATCCTTCTAGATCAATGGGATATCCATGAACTTCTGCGGGGGCAGGAGTGGTTACCAAAGCCTGAAGAACATTGACTTCAGAGGGAATACTTGGCAGAAACTGGGTATGATGTCTCCAGTTTGAAGCTTTCCTGGGGTAGAAGCAAACACGTTTCACTGATACTGTCTAGCTCTGGTGAGCGTGTCAGTCAAATTGTTAATACACCATTTGTCCAGTACTGGGCATTTTCACTCAGAACTGAACTTCTGCTTTCGATCTAAACTGGGACATCTAGAACGCTCTGGAGCTATACAGATCCAAGCATATACTATCTTTGCATTAAGGGGACTCAAGGGGTACATCCCTTCTCTGCTTCCTCTCCTCCAATGTCCTCCCTCACCCTTTGATTTTCACACCCACCACATGAGCCGGAAGAGAGTGGCAGTGCCCAGTTTCCCCTGATCTGGAAAACAAAGTTCCTCAGGTTTCTCACTCCACCATCTCTTTAAGAGCAAAAAGCAAAAGCCTGATACAGCCGTATTTAATTACTCTCGTTGCGCAAGGTACGAGCAAAACATCTACCGTTGCTCACCAGTGTTTTAAAACCATAAACTCGTCCATATTTGCGAACAGTTGGGGAAGAAAGTTGATCTTTCCTGAAAACACTGAAGCAGATGGGAACAGTGTGAGAATGCCAGAATATCCCTACGAATTCTCCTAACATGAAACAGTTTTGGACAGTTCAGGACATCTGGAGTGAATATGGGAAAGGGAAATGAAAAATTTCTTGAATGTACTTAAAGGCTGAAATAGAATCAGAGTGGCGTAGACATGCAGAAACCCTGAATGAAGCACACGCATGGATATGGCAGAACGCTTAAAAGGAAGTCGGCCTGCTAGGAGCAGCACTATTTTTAGTCTTCTAATGAAGAAAACAGCTGTATTTGAGAAAGCCAGTCATTCGCCGCTTGGAAAATCAGCTGGAACTCTTTCTGGGTCCTGGTGTTCTTGGTTGCGAGAGGAAAATCTTATGTGTAAGCTCTTTCAGCCCTGGAGAACCTTAAATGGCAGTCACCCTGGGTTTTGAAGCACAGTTGGGAGCTTCTCGGGAACAGATTCGCAGACTTCTGCTGGAGTCCATGGTCGCTCTTGTGGTGTTCAACCACTCTCGTAATGAGCGTTTCTTTAGGAGCCAGTGAGGATTTGGCAGAGTTCTCCGAGATGTACATTGAACATAACAGTGAATTCTGCCTTTTTCTTTGTTTTGTTCTGTGCTGCTCTGCTTGTTATACAGTGTTTTATTTCCGTTCTTAATTTCCCCAGAGCTTTGCTGGGGTGCAGAGAGTCTCCGTTTGTCATTAAAACCTTTGTTTTCTCTCTGTAGTGCTTGTGCGAGGTATGAGCACGGAGGAAAGCCACTGGTGAAACCTGAATTGTGGAAACTCATTGCTCTTTATGTGTCATCTTCATACAGAGTTAGTCCTTTCGTAAGGGGTTTTGGTTTTTTTAAAAAATATATATACATATAGAGATGTGTCTTTACTGTCATATTGCTGAGTTAAATAAATGATCACAGTGAATTATGTGTATCCTGGCTGAGACAAGAGCAGACAATAGTTATCACAAGGTCAGAACTGTCGGATGTGCCTGCTGGAAGTAGAGGGGACAGCTTGACTTTTCTGCTGGCTTGAGAAACCATTTCTGAACTGGTTAAAGTAGATGCATCATAAAAGGCTGAATCAAGAGAAAAAGGACTTTAACTTCAAGCTGGTGGTGGGGAGGCCAAAGCAATCTGCCTGAGATGACCTGGATTTTTTCAGTGGGAGGATGAGTTTAGTGAGGAGGAGGGCTTGGTTTTGAAAATCTACCTTCTGGAGATGATCTGTCAATTTCTGTCAATGGCCACTGGCCCAAACCATCAGGAACTGGACAAGAGCTTAAAGGTGAGAGGAAGGCAGGGTGTATGCAAGAAGAAATGCCGTAGAGAGGGAGCTGAGACCTGGGCTCTGTAGGTATCCCTGTCCCAGGGCAGCTTTGGCAGGCTCCTTCAGCGACTTCAGCTCCCAGTCTTGCGTTTGGTCTGTAGAAATACGTTCTTTTCTTTCCTTTTGCATACTTTAATACATGAAGTATCTCATACAGTGGGGAACCATCTTGTATGGAGGTACCTAAATGCTCAAAAATTGCAAGGAAGGAAGGAATTGGAAGAAAGGAATTGGAAGCTCCAAGAAGACTATCCTGATCTCTCCTTTTTTAATAAGACTATGGCCTGGGGAAGAAGTTGCTGCTCTCAACACCTTGCTGGTCCCACATGGCGTGCCTGCAAAGGGCTATCCCTCTTTGGATCTCCTGGCGCAGGTTCTTGTTTGATTGTTCCCTAAATCTGTTCCCGGTTGAGCAATGGAGTTTAAAAAAATAACCTCTGTTACAAGTATCGAAAAAAGAGAAGATCGTTCTGACTGGATTGCATAAGGGGCAATTACATGAATGTTTACTCTGGCAGAAGTCGGGCAGCTTGGGGACAGTGACCGGCAGCTGGAGGGGGCTCGGGGAGCAGGAGCCTCTTTGCCCAACTCCGAGGCAGCCAGAGCAGCAGTTCTGACCACAGCCTTTGCCTTTCACCACAAATACCTGAAGTTTTTAGCCGGTTTCAGTAGAGCCTGTTTTGCATAAACCATTTCTATTTTCCCATTACTCATACATCCCTTTGTTAATAACATAATGTAAATAATTCTGCGCTGGATTTGGCATTCATTTCAACAGGTGTAACACTAAAGCAGCTGTAATTGGTTTCAGTGTTCCCAGCCTGCGCTTTCCAAAGGAGTTTACTTGGGTTTGCTTTTGAGGGCTCATCATTACCATCATTCACCCATCACTCTGCCGCTTTTAATGTTAATTCACTTTTAGAACTTGGTAGGAGGCAAGATGAAATGTTTCAGGCTGCATCCTAAGGTTAGTCTTCAAGTGGCCGGTGTTTTCAACGGATGCGATGGGCATTGGCAAGAAGAGGCTTGTGCTATTTATAGTCGTCGGAAATCTGTGCAAAAGTGAAAAAAAGAAATTGCTTATCCTGATTCTGTATAAATACCCCATCCAAAGCACACCTGTCTGCTGCCATGTGGGCCAGCTAATTGGTTTTTGATCTATTTTTACCGTTCGTTGCTGAAAGGCGATTTTTGTGTTAAGTTTCGCAGAAAGCTCTAGAGCTGTTTTAGGGGTTTGTAGCTGTGAAAAATAGCTGTGGTTCTGTTGTGTTTTTTTTTAAAAAAGCATTCTCAAGGAATAATTACAATGATTGAGAATGCTGCTTAAAAAAAAGAAAAAAAAAACCAACCCAAAAAACAACCAACCCAGAAGTGCGTACATTTTTCATAGCTGCATGTCTCTAAAATGGCTTTGTGGGCTTCTTCACGTATTCAGGAAACTTTTAAAAATAAAAAGGAGAAAATCTATCTCCGAGCTTGGCAACAGCTGAAGTTTATATTTCACAAGTATCTGAAAATGGGTTCCTCCCCGTTTGCAGACGCAGATGCCTAAGTTTTAAACTGACAGTGCAAAGTTTACATCGCGAGCTTCGTAAAGGAGCAAAAGCAACATGTTTTTTTCCGCTTTATGCCAGTCCTGCACTTAGGCATGGCTGGGACGAAGCCCTGCTGGACAGTTATTATGATTATTATTATTACTACTATTATTATTATTGTTTATGAATTCCTTGCCTTGCGGTTGTGGAGAGCAGCGAGTCGGCGTTGTTGAATCGGGAACTGTAGACATGAAAATAGCAAAAAGGTTGCCCCTGCTGCTAAACTTTTGGCAGCGTTTCGTATTCCATTCTTGTCTGTATTAAAACACAGAATGTAGTGAATGGGCCAAACCCTGAAATCCTTATTTGGTTATTATGAAAGGAGAGAGAAGAGGCTGTGATTCATTAGGAGGGGGTTGAATAAGAGGCTGCAGAGAAGGTCTGTGCAAGGTAGCTCGGGAGCTTCTATTCCTTTGTCTCATAACCCAGCTATGCAAGGGTTGTCTGAGCACAGCCAACAATGGCACTGTTGAACGTGATGCCTTAAACAGTCCTTACACCGGGGCAAACAGAGGAGGGATGCAAGGAGACGCCTCCTGCATATGTGGTTTGTCTGAGGGTGGATGTGCAGGGTTTAATGGGTGAGGGAGGCCACCAAGACCTCCGGGTAAATGCATGTCCCCGCAAAGGTGGCTCGAGTGGAGATCGTTGCATGGGATGCTGCTGAAACCAGCTATTTCAAAAGATTAATTGGGAGATTTTCTTTCTTTCTTTTTTTTTTTTTTTTTTTAAAATGAGAGCACAAAACACCTGGTGTTACCTGTTATCTCAAACAAAAGGGAACAAACCCCGTTGTTTCAGCATCAGAGCGGTCTCTAAGCGGCAGGTCGCTAATCCCCTTTCAGCATTTTGCCTGGAACAGCAGGAGTTACAGATGTTTGCTTGCTTGCATCATTGCAGTGTAGTCTCTGATGATGGTGGTTTGTGTTGTTGTAATCCCACAGAAATTATACTTGGGCTTCAGTACTCCGGCCCGTCTGGGCATGACTGATCATTATCTGCTCTTCAAGATTAGCTGAAAGCTCCTGGCTAAATGCTCTGAACTTTGTGGTACGAGAGGATTCATTTAGGGGCTGGGGCTCTGAAACTGTTGCCTAAAGAGAAGGCTATTGTGTTTATTCCCCTGTGCTCCCCGGCGTGAATGAAAGAAGAGGAGATGGGCCTGTCTGCTCGAGATATATTCAGTGACTTAACTCATGGCCCAGACCACTGCAACCCTAGTAGGCAGCATTTCAGCAAAGGCCAGAGAGTGTTGTAAATAACTTTGGGAGGAGAGTGGGTTTGTTCCCTTCTCCCCACTTTGTATGTGAGGTGCTGAATGGGCCACGTGTTCACAGGGGGTGTCGTTCAGCTGATCTGCCGGCGCGCCCCAGACTTCCCCCATCTTGCGTCCCGGAGAATCTCGGGAGATAATTCTAGTAAAAGCTGTTCCAAGTGCCATTTGGCTCATCCCTTTGCAAAGTCACAAAGTCTCTTCTCATTACTTTTCAGGGATCAGAGGGGCCAAAAGTTTAAATATTAGCTCAGCTATTTAAACCCTGTGGCAATGCCAGTCTGCTTGGCACACAGCGTTGAATCCAGTGATAAGAGATTCGGTCTCCTGATGACCCTCGCAGCATTGTAAGGAATCGGCTGATAAATTCTCTGTGAGGGGTAGAAGGGACGAAGCGTCTTTTACATCTTATGACAATCGCTAATCAGAAAGTCTGCCAAAATCCTGGGCTTTAGAGAGCTATGCTGTTGCCCTTCAGTAAACCCTGATTTCCCGGAGACTTCTAGAGAATTCCTAGATAAGCAGGATTGCAGATGAGTAATGAAATAAATAAAAAAAAAAGAGTTCTCCAGTAAAATGCCTGGAAATATTTTCTGGTATCTAATTGCGTTTTGTCCACTAGATGGCTTTTCTCCTCCCTACCTGTGACTCTATAGAGAAATCTGGATAAACTAAATGTAACCTCTCTGAAATGATACTACCTACAACTCAATTCACGTATTGGTAACACTTTGGTCAAAATTGTCTAATGACAGGGCTCAAATATCCTACGATGTAAATTTTTGTACGTGGAGCAAATCTTCCGTACGTTGGCACAGAGGAAAAGTCAAGTTAAGACGTTTTAGCAAATTGTTTGCCAGCAAACAATGTTTGCTTATGATATGAAATTATTAAAGACCACAGAGCACATTCTGTGGTTATTAAATCTTCGGCACTGGCACTGAAAAAATAATGTAAAACCTTTCCAGACTTTGTTTTGGTTTGGCTGGGGGTTTTTAGGAATCGGAAACAGTGGAGTTCCTCCCCTTACCCACCCAGCCTGTACTATACTATTAATTAAGGATGCTTGTAAGCAAATTTTGGTTCTGTAATTATTATAATTAAATGGGACAGATGGGCAGGACTCTGCACTATGTGTGCTTAAGCCAAATCCAATGGAGTGCCAGAAAAAAACCCCCACCAAACCCCACGTTGTTTACGGTAAGGAAAGTCTCGGTTTTAAGGGTTGTGTGAGTCCCACTGGCCACTGAGATACCGGCAGGGTTGTGCCCTTCCTGTTGACTTAACCGGGTGAATAAGATAGTGGTCAAGAGAAGAGTATCTTGAATTAGTAAAATGTGTGGTAGTCGGGTTATGACTGAAAAAAGAAAAAAGGTAATAATGTATCCCAGCAAACGTTTTGCTATTCTTTTATAATATTTACTCTCCTCAGAAAGCTGTAACTTGGCAGAATTAAAAATAATCACCAGGCTGATGTTCAGCATTTCACTGGAGAAAAATACAAAAGGAATTGGTACAGTTTTAGATCAGTAAAATGCTCTCGAGATGTACCTGTGCCAACAAGGCTGCTGAGGGTACACACACCAGAGGAAGATGAGAGAACCTCTATCGTGAGCTGCTATTGATGTCTTCCCGAGAAGCTCAGTCCCCTGCTCCTACCGGCACTTGAAATTTGGGTGATTTCTGCAAGGAAGTTACTGCAGGAGCCTGCGTGGAGATNGAGCATGGAAAGGAGATTTTTTTGCTGCTATAATTTTCTTTTTATTTTTCTTTAACAAAAGCTTAGACTCTGTGGGAATCCACAACTGAGACCAGTGTCCACATTTGCCAGGGAAATCTTGCAACTGCAAAGCATCTGAGTGGATTTTTAAGCCCCGTTTGACTAATACCAGAAGGATTAGCATGTTATTTTGTTCGATGCCAGCACAAGAACATCTCATGTGCTTTAAACTGAAGGGTTGCATTTAGCTAGGTGGTGCTAAGCCAAAGTGATGTGGAATTGTGGTGAAGAAACCCCAGGTACACTCGTGGCCCTGGGGCATGGAGCGTACTTCAGGCTGAGCCAGCTGTTGTGGTACCTGTCCTGAATGAATGCGATGGGAGAGCCGGCTCTTTCAGCACACCAGCAAGCTAAGGTGATTTGACATTAAGTGTAGGAAGTGTGAGACACTAAACTGAGACTGCTAAGCCAGTGGTGGTCAGCTCAGCAGTTTGGTCAGAATCATCAGGGGTAATACACGAGCACAAGTCTTTCAGCCTCTGAGCTACCTTCTGCTTTCAGCTACATCAGTCTAAACCCAGTGACTTCTCTGCAGTTCCCACATCAGTTCTCCTAAGAGCAGAGTTGAGGGGACAGAAGGAAGGAGAAAGAGGTGAATGGAACAAAAATGCGGTTTGCCATTTTACTACGCACTCGGAATATCTATAGCATCGCTTTCAACCATTTGGCCTAGCAGAGGATATTCTTTGTGGCCAACAGGAACTGTGAAGCCACAACAAACAACCGCTAGCACTGGAGACTTCTGCAGTAGCATCGGTGCAGTAGCAATGCTGTAATGGAAACCCTTCTCTAGTATGCAGGTACGTGCATGTTACTGAACAAACAGCAGTAGCAATCCCATTTTCTATCTCCACCCTACTCCCATCTAGCTATCTGCTGATCATAGCCAGGTGAGACCACGTGAAGTTCTCCAAGCCTAGCTAGAGTAGTCCAGAAACCATAGCACTGGGAATATAAAGAATTTTTAAATGGGAGAAAAGCCTTAATTCAGTTTAAAAATTGTCTGGGAGGTGATGTGTGGGGTTCCTGTCCCTGACACAGCAGGTATCTGGCATGCTGTGAAGCCAGAGTAGTGCAAAGGTAGCTGGGAAGAGCCAGGTCACGCTGCTCTTCAAACTGCAGCAGCAGATCCCAAAGGTAATAAATAATAGCTTAGCACTTGGTCCTTTACCTGTGCTGACTTGGGATAAGGTAGCAAAGGTTGACCCAAGCCACCTTTAATCCATTTTCAATCTCGATGTTGGCCAAAGATCTCCTTTAACCAGCACCAGTTTATTAGACTGCTGTGCTGCTTAGTCCAAAACATCCCAAACTCGCTCACTGCAGGTGCTCAGCTGGAGGTGGGCAGGTCGTGTACAAACCAGCTGTCTTAGTTCACAGTTCTTCTGTGCCACCCTGCACCTCTGGAAAGGCCACACTGAGGTCCTCTGCCCTTCTTCACTGGCCCTTTGATGTCTGCCAGCACTGTGGCCCCTCTCCAGGTCAAAGAAAAATGGGGTTTTTTACCACCAAGGAAATGCGTAAGAAAGATGTTACTAACTCAAACACCTCCACTCTGTGAGGGAAATGAAGATTTAACTCCTTTTGTGCATCTGAAATGCTGCCGCCAAACCTGTGCTGTGAAAGGTCAGGGAAAACAGAGTAAGCTAACAGAAAATATTCAGTGACACCAGAGAAGGAAGATGTTCATGTCCCAGAAAATAAATTTGGCTCTGAACTGAACATAAAAGGGTTTGCCAAAATCCGTCAGCCTGTTCAGTCGAGACGCGGGTTACAATGTTGGAAGTAGCCATCGGAGTTTGATCTCCACTTGGCTCCGATGAGGAGAGACTCTGCTGACCTGCCCAGACCTCAGGACCCCAGAGACCCCCCCAATCACGACACCAGGATTTCAGACACACAAGACTCACTGTGCCTGCCCTGCAGTATCGGATCAGCTTCATCAACGCCGTATCACCTTGCTGTTGTCTCCTTCCTTTTCACCTTGCAGAAAAATCACGGTGTTTCTTCTCTGGGTTTGCTGGGATCTAGTTTTGCCCACAAAAAAAAAAAGGAGAGTGACACATACCTGTTCCGAATTAGCATATGCTGTTAGTTAAGCCTTTGAATGTGTGTTTAATTTTCAGGTGGATGCGTAATTACTCTGTGACCTGTTTAGCATTTCAGACTCATTCCTTTCAAAGACTGGAGCAAAAAAAAAAAAAAAAAAAGAAGGTTACATCCAGGCTGAAATGAAAAACACAAAAGATTTCTTCTTTTTTTTCCCATATAGTTTTAAAAAGCTTTCTGAACAAACCAATTTTCAAAGTAGTTTTGCTCTCAATCTGAAGATGACAACTGCCAGCAGCTGGCTGGGAAAAAAGCAGAAGTCAGCCTGAAAAGTAATAAAACTCACATGACCTGAAATTGTACAATACTGAGCCCATTTGTAACCGCAGCTCGAGTTCTTTGTCACTCTGGAAAAAATAGTGAAGTGTCTGGGGGTTTTCTTTGTTACTATTTTTCTCAAAGGGGTTTTCTTTGGGGGAGGCAGCGGCAGAAGGGATTTTTGTTGGTTACTTTTCTTTCAGAGCTTAGTGATAACAGGCCCGCGGTATAATTTTGGCAGGAAGGCCTCACGCCTCGTGTTAGAGAATAAATTGTTCTCTTGCTGATGTACTGAGTGATAACCCGTTTGGGATTTATGGCTTTTTTCTGTATATGTGCGTAGACCGTCATTACAACCCTCTTGTAGCTGACAACGGAGCACATTGCTGCGCGTTTCTGCAGGTCTTACAGCCCCTGGAGAAGCTATTGGTCAGGTAGGGCACTCCTAAGGAAGCAGAAAGTCGCTCTGTGCACTCTTTCTTGGCCGGGAGATAAGCCTCATTGCTGGTCTACAACATTCCATCTCCGCTCTTTCTGTCTAGAGGGTGATAACTTCAGAAATCGCTTGCTCCTTTCTGTTTAAGATTTCCGACCTGTCACATCACAGGGAGAGAAAGAAAGAAAGCGAAGAAGGAAAGAGCACAACTTTTCAGATGGAGGAAAGTCAGTCCTTTATCTTGCCAGATTAAAAAAAAAAACCACCCCAAAAAAGCAACGCTTGCCCAGTTCTGCTGATTCCGTCTTGATTTCAGTGCTAAAAACGATGCGCACCCATTTTATTAGAGTGGATTTCTTCCCAGAGCGTATTTTTCATTCAGGTTCCTGTAACTATGGAGCAGAGGGAGGGTAAAATTGAGCCTGTTTAAAAATTAACCCATTTTTTTGGGGGGGGGAAAAAAAAATAAAAAAAATAATTGCATAACACAGGAGCAGTCTTTGGCTTTCTAGCATCAAGCCATCTCTGCTGATGTGCAGGCTGCGTTTAAAGGCAGCGTGTTCCTAACAGCTCCTGTGCCTGCAAAGTTCCGTGCTGTTGCTTTAAACTGGTGATTCCCTGATGGTCTTTATACTGTTGCAGCGTGGAAACAAGCGTGGGTATTTATTTCTGCATTTGTTTTCCTGGACACCATCTTTCAAAAATATACCTTTAAATGTGCTCATTTCCAATTCCACGGCCCTGAAACAGCTCCAGGAAGGAAAATGCAGGGAACTTGAAGTGCTTTAGGAATCCTCTCTGTCAAACCCACATCTGCCTGGAAGGCTGGAAGCCTGTCTGTCAGGGCAGGGGCAGGTGAGGGCAGAACCTTGGGAAGCAATACTCCAAAGCCCGTAGTAAACTGAAATGTCGTAATTCAGAATTAGCTGTGATTCCTGCTGTCAGGAACACAGAGCTACGTCAAGGGCAGATTTCTTCCCCTCCTGTATTTTCATTCAGATTAATATTTAAGCCGTGCCGGTGATTGCGGCCAGGAGAACAGTCGGTCCTTTCACAGCTATAAATGGTAAGAGGCTGGGTCTGTTGGAGCTCGCCTGTCAGCTGTTGGAGCAGGGTGAGCACCTTGCTGCAGCTGGCCCCAGCTTTTCGTAGCTCGCAGGCTCTGGGCTCGCACCAGCTCGCTCATTGGTTGTAGCTATCGCCCTCCTTGCAGCGACTGCTGCTGACAGTGTATCTCTCCTCGGCTGAGATTACTGCGTATGACCTACTTTGAAAATGGTGTGAACCAAGGTTCACAAATTGTCTTGGAAGGATGCCACGAGGTTGGTGTGCAAACATGCGCGGTCCGGGAGGCTTTTGGCGGAGCAGAGCTGGCTGTCTCCCTGCCCTTCCAGATGCAGCGCGTGTTCCTTCGCCAGCCCCGGCTTCACAAGCCGTCCTTGTGCTCTCGGAGTGCGGCATATTGATTTCCCAGGCAGGGCAGCTAGGTTAGAGAGCCTCTGGCCAATACGTCCTCCGTGCCTTTTTGCTTTTAAAACAGCTGAAGTAGGAATAGGGATGAATAAAGGGTTTCAGGCTGAGCTGTCAGCTGAAGCCTAGCAGTAGTAGGAGCTGTAGTGAAAGCAGTTGTAGTGGTATCAGAATACAAGTCACAAAGGAGAGCTAAGCAGTGGTATTTTATTTACACAGTTCATCTGTTTACTATAATCTCGTTTATAGTGTAAGGTAAACTTGCAATTACCAAAGCTGCTTTTCCACGCCAGGTGAACACTTTAACCTATACGTCGTTCCAAAATACTGATAGAGGAGAAAATTCAACAGCAAGGAGCAGCCTGGAGAATTGCAGCCTGAAAGCTGCATGGGTTTGGTTCTTTTTTTTTTCTTCTTCTTCTTTTTTTTTCTACTTTGTCTTCCTTATATAAGCTCTGTGCTGCAGAGGAAAGTTTCCACAGATTCAGAGAGATCATTTGCAGTTTCAAATCTACTTGAAAGATAAGGCTTGCTGCTTTTTTTTTTTTTCCCCTCCCCAAGGCTAATATATTACATACCTACTCAGCACAGGGCTGCCTGTTATCTGATAAGATAATTAGCATCAGACACTGGGAGAAGCGTACGTACTTTTAAAAGGGAGCTTTACTGAATGTTCAGAGAGTTAAAGAGCATGCTTATCAGAGCTGTTCCATGCAGAAGACTTGCGCTAGTATTTGACTTTGGGTCAAGAAGTCCTTTATTAAATTAGCAATGCAAATGTGTTTATACATGTGGAATTTAAGTGTCGGACAGCCTCTCGCTAGAGCACTTTGGGGCTTTTTACAGATTTAGCTTGGGCCAAGAGTTCCAGCTCGGGCTCTGAGTATTTCTTTTT
>WEIS01018788.1:0-11627 GCA_013389965.1 Todus mexicanus | reverse complement strand
AAACATGAGAAAGGTCTCTATGCTATTTCCTTGCTTAAATTTCCCACCCAGAAAAAGGAACAAGAATAGTGTTGCTTTCGTACTTGTCCAGATTGTTGGGAAGATAAATGCATTGAAGAATGTGAAGCATCTGAATATTACATAAATGAGGATCACAAAAATACCAGTGATAGGCAGGTACGAAGGAAGGAAACAGGAAGGGATATCCAGGGCACATTTTAACTGACAGACCTCAAAATTTAAAGTTTGCAGAATGCAAGGAGCTCCCGTTGCTCTTCAGAAGAAAATTGTCAGAATTCAATAATTCAGTATTTCTTTACATCACTGTAAGGACTATCAATACAGATGCCTTTGACTGTAGATGGCTGACACTGCATCGTCAAGCATCACCTTTTTTCTCCTCTCACAGAGAGCCAGAGAAATCCAAAGCAGTTCTGGCAATATTGACTTTCAATGCTTATATGATTTATTTTTTTTTTTCTAAATTAAGCTTTATCTGTTTTTCCTGATTTTTGCTGAAGGTTTTGTGAACACACAGAATTCAGGTGTTCTTGATGTAACAAGGTGCAGTTCCTTAAAGGTTAAGCGGAGAGCTTCTAATGAATGCAAACAACTGACTTCAAATAAGCAAGCAAAACAACAGAGCATTGGTAAATTTTCCAAGTTTATGAGATTAGTATTAAAAATGTCACTTGTAATGCCCATCAGTTGAAGTATACATGGAAAAAGGACAGAAATAGTGCTCAGAGGAAGTGCATCAGCATGTATCCATTCATGCACATATATTCCTGTTTGGTTTACACAACTTCTGTAACGGAGTGAATGAAATTAATTTGAGGATCTAAATTCTGCCATATTTTAAAAATAATAAAGCTGTAGCTCATACTTCTGCAGCCATTTCTAAGGTATTGCTTTTTCATCATAATCTTTCCAACAGCTGTGACTCATAAACCATAAAGATTTGGTACCAAGAAAATGTAAATGACATGATTTATGATGTGTTTGTATCTCTCTATATAAAAATGTTCTTTCTTTCCACATAGGCTCAACATGTTGGACACAGCGAGCGTGATTCTTGTATAAATGGAAAGCAGTGATGCAGGGAAGACACCTGGCCGTGAACTTCAGTTGACACTGGCAGGTTCTTTTTAGTGCACTAATTAGGGTTTTTTAATACTTAATTTGAATGATACTGAACGGCCCATCTTGTCTCAGGACAATAGCTTTGATTTAAACAGTATAAACATTTTTTTTCCTTATAATAAGCTACAGCATTCCAGGTTTGTGGTATGTGTCTGATTATGTTACATTACTGAACTGTTTTCTTATTGGAATCTTTTGAAGCTAAAGCCTATATATTCTCTGTCAACAGTATTCCACATTTCCCAAAAAGCAAAAAACAGAGCGAACCAGTTTTAATAGCTTACATGAAAGTTTCTTGGATAGCTTCAGATTGTTTCCTGTCATCACTATTTAGATGAACAAATCCGTAGCGTTGTACAGACTAGACTGCAATTTCCTGGTTAAAAAAAAAGGCAAAAAAAAAGCGCTTCACTACACCTCATACGAAAGGTGTAGAATCATCATCACATGCAATGCTCATAACCCGGCAGATATTCTTTAGGTAACCCTCAATAGCATAAAAAAAATCACTCTCTCTGAGAGCATAGAATCTATAAGACAGTCCATCCAAAGCTAACCAAAATGACAGCAGTGCAAAGGATCACACACACACAATTCCACTGATCGTGTCTAAAGGATTAAATACCAGTTAGATTCTGGTTCCATTCAGCTCTGGTTGAGGTGTTGTTGTTGTGTTTTCTCTCGTTGTGACAAGTTCCTCTCCACCGTTTACAGCTTGTGAAGGCGTTAAACTTTTCTTCATCCTTTTCCCAAGCAATATGAGGCTGTCAGTTTGGGCCATCTATAGGGACCACTTCACTGTAATATAAACAAGCACTACATGTAATGTGTATGTCACAGGCAAATGAGCATGTGGGAGTAGAAAACATAGGGGGAAAAAAAGGCTTTTGCTGTAGTTGAAGCATGCACAAGGAAAATGATGCATCACATAACATCATATGAGATTTAAAATTGGATACTTAAATGTTGGTGTAAAACACCTGCAATACAAAAGCCTTTGAAAGTCCCCAAATTCTAACAGGCTACACTTTATTTGCAATAGAAAAATCTCAGGTCATTCTGTGCAGTTTCTTATATGCCGCAACACTTAAGGAAAAGGAAAGAAAAAGGAATCGTAAAAAAAGAACAACAAAACAATCTGCTCCTGACATGATTGTTTTCCGAGTTAAAATGGGATAGACCTTTTTTTCCCATTTCAAGAGTAAATCCGGCCAAAAAAGGGGAAATTACTAACTATACTCAAAAAATAAAGATTTGGCCATCCATTGAGCAGTCAAGAGCACATGTAGATAAACCGAAATTTCCACTCAATGTATAGGTTTTAATTAATATAAGAACTTTCATTTATAATATCCATAGGAATCAATTATGGCAGCTATGCATTTTTAATGTTGCTCCGTTAGTTATGCTCTAGTAGTTGTTGCTCTAAGAGGATGAAGCAGAATGCTTAATGCTTAAGCTGCATGAGGCTGTTGAAAAGAGAATTCCATCAAATGGGGTATTAGCCCCAGAAGCCTGAGAAAAATTCAAGCTGAAGGGAACCAAATCATTCGCTGCCCCGACTGAAGGAACACCAATTAACAACAGTCAGTTTATTTCTTCGAGCTTGTTTTTTTTTCTTCAACTGAAAGTCATATCAGATATTCAGTGGATAGCAATGTGTTACCAGCAGTATTCCTGGTTTCAGAACAAGTGATGAAAGTAAACGGAAAGCAGAATAAAATGAAACAAAGAAAAGCTGCTGATGATAAAAGCTTACAACAAAAGAACACATCAGATACATCATGGGGATGTTTCATAGTAACTGTATGAAAACTGCAAGATACAACTGAAGGGGGAAAAACAGCAAATGGTGACACAGCAGTAAACTAAAGTTCCAAAAAATTGGGAACATCATATGAAATTAATAAGAAGCAGGTTCAAAACAAGCAGAAGGTGGCAGACCTTTACGTATTAAGCAGTGGAAGTGCTGACCCTGTGATGCTGAAACCTGCCTGGTTTCACAAGTGACTGCTCAAACTCTAGAAGCAAGAATTCATCAAGGGCTATTGAGCAACAAGAAACCACCTTTGACTCTGAAAGCCCCTAAACTGCAGACTGCTGCAGCCTAGGAGCATACTTTCATGCCTGACAAGCTCTTGTGCCTCCCTTAAGCATCTGCTATTGACTACTTAAAACCCAAAATACCAGGTTAAATGTATCATCCTAGGAGAGGTGGTCTGTTGTAGCTGCACTCCAGAAGAACTCCCCATGCAGCTGATCGGGAAAGGAGGCTGGAGGACTTGGGGAATCTTTGCCTGATCCTTTGCCTAGCTAAATGACTAGCTCTAGTCCCTCCAATTCACTTCCAGGGCGATTATATCCAAGGCAAGTGCCAAGGAAGAGAAGTGTAAGCTAGAGCATAATGATCCAGAAAATTACAAGGATGAAAAATGGTGATAATACATTTAGTTTAAAATTCAGAAAAATATTTCTAAAACTCTTGAGCAATGACTGCAACAAGCTTTTGGTTGAAACAGTGGAACAAACAACTCTTTTTAAGGTTGAGGTTAATCATAAAAGAAGCTGTGCCATAGTTTCCTGTAAAAGTAGCAGATTGGACACAGCAAGGTAAAAGATTCTTGCAGTGGATCAGTCAGTCTCACCTCAATCCCTGGAAAGGTCCTTCTGGAGGCCATCTCTAAGCATGCGGTAGAACAGAAGGTTATCAGGAGCAGTCAGCATGGATTCACCAAGGGGAAATCATGTTTGATCAATCTGATAACCTTCAAGGATGGNTCCTGGGGTGCAATAAGAAGGGTGTGGGCAGCAGGGTGAGGAAGGTTCTCCTCCCCCTCTGCTCTGTCCTAGTGAGGCCACCTCTGGAGTGCTGTGCCCAATTCTGGGCTCCCCAGTGCAAGAGAAACAAGGAACCACTGGAGAGAGTCCGGTGGAGGCTACAAAGATGCTGAGTGGTGTGGAGCATCTCTGCCCAGGAAAGGCTGAGAGCCCTGGGGCTGTTCAGATGGGGAAGAGGAGACTGAGAGGGGATCTTATCAATGTTGATCAATAGCTAAAGGGCCCGCGGGGCGCAAGAGGATGGGGCCAGACTCTGCTCAGTGGTGCCCTGTGACAGGAAAAGGGGCAATGGGCACAAACTAGAACACAGGAAGTTCCACCTCAACATAGGGAAAAACATCTTTGCTGTGAGGGTGCCAGAGCCTGGCCCAGGCTGCCCAGAGAGGTTGTGGAGTCTCCTTGTCTGGAGAGATTCAAAACCCTCCTGGGCAATACAATCCTGTGCAACCTGATCCAGGCAAACCTGCTTTAGCAGGGGGTTGGCCAAGATGCTCTCCAGAGGTCCCTTCCGGCCCCTACCACGCCAGGATTCTGTGAAGTCTTACACTGTTAATTTGGCTTATTTGTCTGGAGCTAATCTTTCATCTCATTTGATTTAGAAGTACAAATACTGCCTTGTGCTCTGTGGTGGTGCACAGACCAAGGGCCAAGGAAAAGTAATTGCTGTGGCACAGAAATTAAAGCAGTTTCAATTTTGAGTACACTTGACATTGCAAAATGCTTAGAAAAGGCACAACCATTACACTTGTTTTCTGCTCTTCTGTATCCCTCCTGCATTTTGCATGTATAAACAACTGCACAAGTATGATTCGAGCCTTGCAGACAACAAATCATATAGATCAGAGCATTAGCTATAAATATCTTTCTTTGGTCTTAAACCCTGAATTCTTTCCAGGGGAAGACTGTAATTAGTATGACATGGGGGATTTTAGCAGATGTGAAACCGGATAGATTGAGCTCTCGTATGAATAGCCTGAAAAGAGGTCTGCCTTGCATGGTTTGTAGTAATGGAGAGGAAATTGAGCATTAAATACAAATCAACAATCATTCATTTCACTGCAGCGGTGGAGCAGCAGAGCTAGTGAAGTCACTCTTTTCAGCACCTTGCATCCTGCTGGACTTTATTTGCAGCACCGGAGCTCCCATCTTTGGAAACGGCCACCTACCGGGTAACTCAAACAAAGAATGATTAAGAGAGAAAGCAATTTAAGGTCTGATTTTTATACACAAACATCAGAGAAGTGACATTTTCTTTGCTTGCAATTTATAATGGGTCTTCGGATATATTCATTAAGCTATCATTCTAACAGGCTGAAGTGAGGTCAAGGTGGCACAGTACTGCAAGCCAGGATCACAGTAGATATTAGCTGGATACTTGCACAATAAGTGAAGTCAGAAGATTTATTAGTTTTCTAATCCTAAGACTGACCTGACTCTCCGTTTAAAAGTTGAATAGGAAGTTGAAAATCCCTCCTAATGTTTTTGAGAGGTGTGAGGAGATGAGGAAAGCACCTGCAATGCATCACTTTGTTTAGATTGCAGCATGAAACACTGGATTTGTTGGCTGAACTGGTCTCTCAGTAGAGGGAACAGACAACAACAATCAAGGAGTTCACTGCTCATTATGTGTGAAGAGAAAAATGGAATGCTATCCCCCGAAACACCAGAACGCTCTCGAGGTCAACGGCTCTAAAAAAGCTGCCATTACAAAAAAAAATACAAAAACATAAAAATCTGATTTAAGCTGTGAACAGTTCAAGTTCATGCTAATGTTTGGATACAATTCTTTGTACAATTGAAGAAAAAGTTTATATTTGGCTATTTCGCTGGAATCTGTGATGTACAGAAAGCAGCTACAAGCTCCAGGAAAAAAGCAATTTCTTAACTATATGTGCTAGAATTACTCTTCACAACGTTTTCTGGAGAAAGGAGAATGCCAAAATAAGGTCAATTTCTTAACAGCTTCCATTCCTTCTGTCAAAAGTTGCACCGTTACCAAGACCATCATGGCAATGATATCAATATTCAATGCACTGTCAAGTTGACTCGTAAGTTGTCACATGAATTTTGTAGAATCATAGAATCATAGATGGTTTGCATTGGAAGGGACTTTGAAGACCATCACACCTCATCCTGTCACTATAAGCCCTTGGAAAAAGTCCCTCCCCAGCTTTCTTGGCAGCTCCCTTCAGATACTTGCTAGCCACAATAAGGTCTCCCCATGCTGCAACAAAGTCTCCCCAATTTAGAACAGCCCCATTGCCTGCTGTGAAATGACACCAGGTATCTTCCTCTCCCTGAGCTCTTTCCTACAGAGATCCCCTCTCCACCTTGACCCACCAAGGCCTGTCGCGTGCGGGTCGTGTCTACCTGTGAAGCCAGCACCCTGCTCCTGGCCCTGCCACAGCCACCGTTGTGCAAGAGACACAGTAGAAGGGATCTCAAACAAAACCATGGCCTAAAATTCATCCTGGAAAGAGGATGATCAAACTCGTCTCCTACTTAGCTGGATAGTTTGGGAAGGGAAAGACTGTCCTTGTTCTCCCAACTTGACAAGTGAACGCAGAGTGAACCAATGCTGTAAACCCCAACCACACAACCTGAGCCATGGCACTGAGCACACTGGTTTGGGAAACTGGAGCTGGCGAACTTAAAAGCAAAACTTCTTTATACACAACAACCTTACAAAATATATACTTTATGAGGGTAAACATTGGTATTTCTAATATGCGCAGAAACTCTAAAGGAAGTGATTTATAATTAAAAACAATAAGAAGTACCATTAGGAGTAATAATACTTTCTGGGTTGAAATATGTCTATTGTACGACTTGTATATTTGGTTTATGAATCATGGGACAGGAAATCTAATCAATATTTTTGTGTTATAGTCATACAATATTTGGGTTTTTTAAAAAAATATTTTATGAACTCACAATGAAAAGATCTGCTGTAGAGTCAGGAAAGTCTACTAAATTTTTATATATTATTAAAATGCAAGAGTCAAAGAAATCTAGAAATCTGTCCTCAACTGCTAACTGAAAAGGCAAAACACCTGCAGGATTTCTAGCATTGTTTGAGAGCGTTACCTATGGATTTGCATCAGACTCAGCATATTGCAACTGATCTTATCAGTCTGGTTTTAGCCTAAACTGAGAAAAATCTATGGAAGTATCAGCTCAATAATTAGATGCATAATTGCATGTTTACTTACAATTCCCATTGTATATTTATTTTTTACACGCAAAAACTTAACCTGTGAAGCATAATTATAACCTGCACTTTCAAACATTTTTGAAAACAAGTTTGTGATTCAAGAGGAGACAAGAGGAAATGGAAGACATCTTCCTCAACTTTTGACTGAGATTTGACAGAAGTTCTTTAATCAAACTTGCTTCTGTTCATTCGACCAGAGCTTGATAACATGTAGGGCTGCATAAAAATAAGCATTTTAATTCACATATTAATTGCTAAGCAAATCAGCCCACGAACGAACTGATTTTTATTAAAAGAAAGTATTTCTGAATTTTTCTTCCCCACATTATTAGGGCAACAAGAACTTTGTCAAGCAGACTCCTTTATACCTATCCACAAACTTTACTCATGACATACTTTTATCTGATGCTTTATTTCAGCTCTTAAAAGGTGATACAGCTCCAAATGGATGAAATCTGCTGAGCAATGGCTAGAACATCTCCAATTTGTGAACAATATTTACCTCAGTCTTTATGTTTCTAAGTCATTTCACTACTCATGCATAAGAAACTTTGTCACCTCTGGGACTCCAGCTCTGTTGTGGATAATGAAGGAGATCGAGATAATCTCTTCATTCCTTGCTCAGGGAGGGTTTTCTCCGAAGAGGACAAGAGTGTGACATCTCCCTCCCCATTCTCTGTCTGTCCTTGATTTACTATGTGAAAACCATCTGCACACAAATGTATGCTCAGGATGTCTAGAAGAAAAATTCTGGCACTGCTTATGATTCACTGTGAAACAGTTCACCAGCAAGCTAAGAGGCAAGTTTAGCAAGACAGACAAAAATATCACTTTTTTTTTTTTTGCAAAAACATTCAAAACATTGGAGCTCCAGCCCCAACATAGTGATATCAGATTAGCTGGGCTGGGTAGAGAAATTTCAGGGACTTTTCACAAAAACAAACAAAGAAAAACCAACAAAAACCCAAACAAACAAACAAAACAACAACAAAAAAATCACAACCAATCCTAAAGACTTGAAACACTCATTTCATTATCAGTACCCTCTCTCACCCTCTCATTCTAAACTTCTTTATCCGTATGAAGTTCTCTAATTGTTGAAATGAATGGCAAACTCAAAAGATCGAGACAAAATGTCTAATAGAAAGTTGAAAAAAACCCACAAACCCAAACATCGCTGAAAGGAAACAGCTGATGAGCACAGTAATGCACCACCACAAGGTAGAAAGGTCTCAGGAAGTAGAAATAAATAGAAAAGGAGATGCTTAAACAGAATCCCAATTCAAGCTTTATTGGTACTCCCTTTGTCTCAATACTGAGACTACTTCTGACAGATTGAGCAGATGATGCCTTACGTGGAGAAGTCATATGGCGTGTGATTATTCGCCAAATTCCCTTAACGCAAGATACACAGAGAATCACGCTCTTTGGCTAAAAGGACCTGTATTCGTTTTTTAATTATATGTGAATTTATTGCTATGGAACAGGTTTCACCTTTCCATAACAGTCCTGTAAGCTCATGGTTGCTGTTCAGGATATGAAGGTCCTTCCCAAACCAAACACACACAAATATGTAGAAGTCTGCACAAGCTCCAGAAGTGGCTGAAAATGACCAGTAAGCTGAACATTTACTCATATAATCTAGAAAGGATGCCAATCTATATCCAGTTATAGATGATGCACTGAAAAAAATCTGGATTGCTCCCCACAGTTAAGAAAGATTCTCATATATTGTTTCAACTCTATGGACATCTGAAATTCACTTTTATCCCACATTTTCAAACCACTAGAAGAGCTATTCTTTACTGGAAGAGGAAACTGAATAAGTAAATCTTCAGGAACCATGATTAATAAGTTTTAGCCTAGAAATTCCCTGAGCCTTCACAAGTATAGCGAGTCTACAGAGACATTCCGCATTGTGAAACACAAGGGTGACGATCCTGCTCTGCAAAAGTATTATTTAGGAGCCAAGAACTACTTGCACTTCTCCATTCTCGGAGTTGCTGAGTTCTGATAATTGAACATTATAAATCAATGACAGCCGGGCATTACTGAGATCCATGGGTGGCCTGTGCCACACAGCCCTTCCTGCAGCACAGCCTGTATCTCCCCGGCTGCAACCTGCTTGAGGAAAGGCGCTGGGAGAGGAGGAAGGACAATTGGGGCTTTTAAGTGTTGTCAGGAGAATCCACCTCAGCTAAGGATCATATCACCTGAGGGTAAGAGCCAAATGTTTCTGTCTTAATGCAGTTTCATCATCACTGGAGGAAAAAACAGCAATGAGGATTGATATCAAGACAGCTGCAAAATACAGCTACAGACTGACTTCTTCACCAACAAACATACCTGTTCCTGACACTGATGACTTAGGATACACTGTGCAAGTACAGACAACATCAAGGGCAAACTTAAATGAGCACTGATAAAAGATTGCCAAACCAACACCCAGCTCCCCTGTTCTGGAAGACAGCCTTTTTCATTCTGGCAACTGCACATCTGCACAAAACAGTGGATGGAGGAGCTCTCATAATTTCAGGCTTGATCAGAACAAGTATTATGTAAGCTGAACCAAAATTAAAAATGTATGAACGCTGTTGGGTGTTCAGGATGATAATGGCTAACAGGATCTCTAACCTGAAAGGTTTCATGCTTGGAAAATAATCAGAATTAATAAAATCAGATGCTTTCAAGAAAAAGCTGCAGCCAAATCTAATGTCTTTCTACAAAGTACTTAAATTTTCTTCTTGCAACTCTGTTCTGTTTCTCTAATAGCAGCGTTGATTAATCCCAATCCTAGACGAGGCCATTCACACATGCAGAAGTACAGGTCTCTATACCAGCATTTATTTGAAAGACACCTTAGCAGTGAAAAATGAAAGATGAAATGTTTCTAACTTCTATGAGATGATCATGACTACACAGATTATTGAAATGATCAGAAAAAAATCAACAGGATAAACCCTCAACTAGTTTTGAACACCGCTCTTTACCACAGCATCATTTTACCTAATAAAATTAAAATCTGGAACGGAAGCAAATGTTCAGTAATCAGTAATGGAAGCAACCAGATTTTCAGACACACAAAAGTCAACAAGAACCATGTATGCTTACTCTTAGACTGTCTTTGTCCATTACGCATGCTCTGCTATGACCAAGTAAGAACCCCACTTCTCCAGCAGGAGCCATCATGTAAACATCGTACCACCTTGGGATGGGGGCAGGCTCTTGATGGCACCACCGGGGCATCAGCTGTGGGTTGCTTGGTGAAGCTTAATGATTACAAACAACTCCTATAAATGCAGACCTGGTGGGTTCTGTGCACGACTTTTCTGCACAGCTCTCACTAGCACACAACTGCTACTAGGGGAAAACCACTTCTGATTCTTCTTTTTCGTAGACAGATTTAGGGAAAAAAATAAAAGCAATGCTCATTTTGGAATGTGAGCAGTAAAGATCATTACCCCGAGTACTGACACCTTGTATAACTTGAAAAATGATGTGACTTTTAGGTAAACATGAACATGCCATAAAGAAGGTGTTCTTACATTAATTAAAAAAATCAAGTCTAGAGGCTGGGTTAATGAGCCAGAAAAAGGGCGGATTTTTAAAACATGAACTACAAGGCATGAATTATGTCCTTTGCTATTTGAAGGTATTTATTGCCTATATTTTTTTAAACCTATAGAATCAGAGACTACCTTCAGAAAGCAAGAAGATACAGACAAGATCTACTTTACCATATACTTTTAAATGCTGTCCAGAAATTGGTAAATTAATTAGAGCTACAGTATAGCATCCAAATTGCCCCATATATAGACAGTGAATAACAATTGCTGAGCACACAGGAGTCTTAACAATCATGGGAGCTTCTCTGTGGGCTGTAATGAGCCACAAATCTGAGCAGAGTTGATGGGAGTTTTGCTGAGTAAGAACTATGTGGAAAGCTCAGGGCTTGTCTCTGGTACAGGTGCACAAGACAGGTCAGGAATGGTTTGCAACAAAGCCCTTAGTAAAGACCTCAGAAGTTGGCCAAATAGGCGGAAATAACATCACTTTAAAAAGTGACTAGAAATACCCTGAAATCGGATCCCACACATTACATACTCAAAATGCTGAGAGTCTATTTGTTTAATTTGGATGAGTTTTCAAGTAACTCAGAACTAAAGTAATCTATGGTGGGCACAACAACACAAAGGAAATACTGAAGCTGGTGTGTCATACGCCCGTCACCATAGCTGTTGAAACAGGACTCGTAAATGCATCTGAGGAGTCGTGCTAGACATGCCAAGGCATATTTTCTCGATGAATGTTTTTCAAAGCTCTTGCAAAACCAATGAAAATGAAAGTGACCATTTAAAAAATAGTTTAGGCTCAAAATGAATTAATTTTACTATAAAGGGAGAAGACAAAGAAAAATAGGGCAAATGGGATC
>WEIS01018781.1:0-15777 GCA_013389965.1 Todus mexicanus | reverse complement strand
TGGGCCAAGGGATATGGTGGGAAAGAGAAGGACAAGAACGAGAAGAGGGACCACAATGAGATTTACTACCTCAAAAACAAAGTCTGTTTTTTATCCAGACATGTGAAGCAGTGGAGTTTATTAGTTAAAATTGGCCTTTAAAAGACATGTTTTAATGTTCCAGATGCTTTTTCCTCTGAAGGGCAGATACACAATGATTTCCTTCAGAGATGAACATGTTGAGATCCCACTGTGGCAAACAGAGGGACTGTAGCAGGCAATCCCACAGCACTGCCTCATGTTTTTCTTTGCAAACCCAGAGTTACAAAGTCTACTCTAGACAAACTGCTCTAGACTAAGCAGTCAGACAACTCCTGGGCTTCATCTGCCTCATAGGCTTGGCTTACTTTTGTCCCAAAGATACATCTTCTAAAGAAGACGAGTGTCCATTGAAGCAGCATTACCTGTATAACAGAAGCTCTCTCATATGTGTGCAGTGTATATATCACCTAATTTTCTGAGGGTCACTACACATCTTATCAAGAATGACACTGGTTGGAGGGTATCTAGTATTTCTTTCTTACCTTTTTTCCATACACTAAAAGATCTATTTCACAGAAAACTGTAGATGAGATGTTACTGATTACTTTTTAACTGTGTGAAACTTGGCTTTCATGTTATTAGGAAAGAATGAAAGGTCGGAGTGGGTAAAACCAATTCTAGGCTCAGTGCAAACCAAATCAGGACAAGACTCATGAGTTTGCTGACACTTAATTATTCTGCTTTTTTTGTCCATTGTATGCATCATAGCATTATTTCTGAAAAACATTCTTAAAGTATTTCTCTGAATTTGTTTACCCCTGAGGCTAGTATTTTGTACTGGGATTTTAGCTCTGCCAATAGGAGAGTCAGTTAGATAGTGTGTTAACCAATCCTCGGGCTCCCATGCTTTATTCCCAGATGCCTCTTTACACTGCAGCAATTCCTATGTTATTGTTAAATAATTGGAGGTGGGACAATGTGAGAAGGAAGAACAAGTTACATATATTGGCTTCCACAGAGGAGAAGGTAAAAGATAGTTAAACTTCTCCCAAATGGATAATTTCTTAATTATCTGTATAGATTTTCTGTCTGTCTTGCTATTGCTACCACTGCATCTCATTAGGAATTGTTTAGCTTCAGACAGTCTCAGAATTGTTGTTTCTAGATGCTTTTGAAAATTACTATAATTTGTTCGTTGCTTGTGTTAAAAAAGGTTTGAATTATGAGCTTTTCCAATAAATGTTTACCAAGCATTACAGAATCCATAATGAAATTTCATTCTGTAGCACTTGGTGAGTTTATTTTTTATTATTATGAGGTTGAGTTTTTTCAATAATCTGAAGCATAACAACCCTATCAAATAGTTAAGTTCAAAGTAGAGCTCTTAAGAGCTAAGTTATGGTTATCCTAGAGTACTGGTGGTAGGACATCATTAATTTGAGCATTATGTTATTACAGCTTATACATAACATATCATAGCCATTAGTAACTGAAAGTTATTACATGAAGACTAAGCAGGATGTTGCCTGAAATGAGATGATAGTCTTGCTTGATCTTCCAGGACCATGTGTCACATCTCCATACCACCAACAGGTTACACCAGGTATACCCAGAAGGGAGGTCAAATTAAAAAAAAATGAATACATTCTGCTCCCACAAGACAAAATGTGCTTCCGCACTCTTGATTTTGGAGAGTGGAAAAGAAGAGACATGAAGATGCCCTCTCCTGACACTAGTTTTCTAAAGTGGAGCCTGAAATGGTGACTGGAGGGTCTTCACTGCCCTCCTCATAGCTGGCAGCAAATGTTAGCAGCACACAAGATAAAAGTAGGTAACTGCAGATGGCCCAACCTCCTCCTTGAGGCCAACACGTATATGAACAGCCCTACTGTGAGGTGCCTGGAAGGCACCAACCCCAGACCTTACAGTGTGGAGAGCAGAGTTATTTGTCACATTAGAATATCACTTTTCCTTCTAAGAGTACTATGTCCATTTTAGTTTATTTAAAAAAACCCCAAAACTTAACATGCTAGAAGATTTTAGCAAAGGCATTATCCTTCTCTGTTTTCAGTCTGTTTTGCTTATGGACTTGACAACAAGAATCTGTGAAGGGCCTTTTTCACTGTGTGCTTGAAGAAGCATGCTCTTCACAAGCTCTACAATAGGATGCTTTCCAGAAACAGCAGCAGCAAATTTGAGAGCAAAAGGCCCTCAGGAAGATGAGTAATGCAGAAAGTAAAGAGAAAGATTTCTGTGGCACAAGGCCTAACTGCAACTCTTCGTGAAGATCAACTGGGTTCAGATGTTTCTGAGCCTGAACAGAGAATGACTCCATGTATGAAAAAAGCACCTGCCCATCACTCATCGCTGTCCCTCAGGAGCTAACTCAGTCATCGAGCTGTCCAGCATCCCTGCTGTAGAATTTGGTGTCAAACCACATCAGCCTGAAAATTTTATTTCTCTAGGCTAGTGCTGACATTCATAGTTCCAAAGAAAGACTGCGGGCCTGATTCATCTTCATTTTATGCCACAGTAGTTCCACAGAAGTCAGTGGGGACAGGTCTGGCTCAGCACTCAGAAAATGCTGGGCTCTCTCCCAGAGAGCTTCTTGGGAAGAGAAGCTCCTGCAGGTTGGGTGTTCCCACCACATGAGGAACAAGGGTGCTTCTAAAAGTCTGCACACAGGAATTTTGAAGGGGAAGGATTTGGTTCTGCAGAAAGTATAAGCCCAGTATGAGCACTTCATACGGACACCCCATGCAGAAAAAAAAAAAAGGACTTGCAGGGTACTGATTTACTTTAGATAATAACATTGCTCCACAGCCACTGCATTTTGGTTGTGTTGTAGCCCCTTCAAATAGCATGTTCTGGAAATCATTTCCAGCTCTGCTTTTCATGTTAATATTTTGAATTATTAAGCTACATACTTTGAAATCAGTCCTGTGGTAAGCCTCTGTGAGGCTTGACCAGGTGACCTCCAGAGGTCCTTTTCAAACTATAGTTTTCTCTAAATTTAAGATTCTGAGATTAGTTCTGGTGCAGCTTATTCTGCCAAGGGTCTGTTTCAAACCAGAATCTAATCAAGCTTTCCCTGCTGTAACCCTCTTACCACAAAGCTTTGACTTTCTAGTTGCTAACAGACTTGTAACTAGCACTCATTACTGCAGTATCATTTCTAGCCCTGCTTATCTATGCTAAATCTGCTTCCAAATCTGCTTTTACTACTTATGCTTCTTTGTGTATGTGAGTCCCTTTTAATTTCTTCTTACTTAGACATTCCTTACACCTGAGAAGCAACTGGGATTTTCCTGATTGCCATCATCCATTTCCCCCAGGCTTCCATACAGCTTTAACACCTCACCATTGCTGTTATGTCATGGTAAATGAAGAGGGTCTGGTTGCAGCCAGAACACTGAAGCAAACTTCATTTTGTTTTTGTTTTGGGTTTTTTTTTTGCTTAGAAATAACTACACTAACACACTGGCATGGACAGATACATGTAATATCTCCTTCTGCTCCATACAGTGCGTATGTGTAAGCAGCATTCTTTCCCAAGAAAAGCCAGTCTAAGCCCCAAACTGACACACCCTGTTCCTCTCTGGATAAGCCATTCAAACACAGACAAATTATCGATGTGAACGTGCTACATCATTCATGTTTCTCTTGGCGCTTCCAAAGATTTTCTATACAGCGTGCCAGAAGTGCTTCAGTCAGTCAGTACCTGGCTCCTCACCACCACAGCAAATGCTGAAGTGATAGAGCAGGCACAGATTTACTGGGTGAGGATGGCAGGAGCAAGAGGCTAGGGATTGGCTTCACCCCCTCCAGCTGTCTGGCCCACACTTCTCCAGTTACTCAGCTGTCCTCTCACCTCTACCACCCATATTAATTTCAGTGCCGCAAACACCCTGGTGCTCTCCAAATGAGCTGCCTCTGCCTGGCGGCACTGCTGGAGCAAACCAGTTCAATCAAGCTGGTAAGCCTGTCAGTCACTATTTAAAAGATGTTCCAGTTTTGCAGTATATAAATTAACCTTGACACCTACTGCAGCAGTACCTTTACTTTTCCTGAACATCCAACTGCACTTGATGGGAGTTAATAACTGCAGGCGGCAAGAGAAGGACACTGCTTTCAGGAAAAATTGTGAGGACAAGCTTTCAGGGGACATGAAGATGTTCCCTGCAGTGCAGAATTTTGAAATTATCTGAAAGTCAAATACCCAAAACACTTACTTGTGTATCCCTTTGATCTTTGATGCTCAGCCCTGTGGCTTGTTGGAAGCGGCATCTTTACTTCTCCTGCTTGCTTTGTGCAGGAGTTGTATTTCAAGGCATCACAGTCCTGAGGGATATTAGTAGAAGGTAGCATTTGTGTGGCCCTTATCCCAATTAGCTCCACATGTCCTTTAATTCACCCAACTAATCCTAGCGATAGCATGACCTTTATCTTTCACCTCCTTTATGACACTCAACAAATGAACTAGTTCCCATAACCTAGGTCAACCATTACAAGCAATCAGTCAGGACTGAACTCCACAGCTTTTGTCTGCAAAACTGAAACACCTTTGCTTTACCGAATTCAATGCAGAGCTGCAAGCTAGGAATTAGCTTGTAATGTATTTATAGAAAATATTTCATGCAAATTCTGGCATTGTTTTTTTGAAATGAAATATTCCATCAGACACTCGTCTGTTATTCCAGACTTTGACTAACTTGACTATCAATATTCTGCAAATATTTGCCACAAATCATTGCATTATGCTTGAATGCATTCTAATATAAATGCAAGCTGGAAGAAAGCAGCCGTGTCATGCCTGGAAACATCACTTGTGTTTGGACTGCGCAACCAAATGTAGCCCATGAGAAAAAGATGCAGCATCAGGTCAGTGAGACTCTCCCCTGTTTTATTTTGGTGCATACACAGCCTAGGTGGTATCAGCAAACAAACAAGGCAGTACTAAGCAAGAGAAAGGAAGACTTATGTGCTTAAGCCCTAAGCATATCTCCTGTGCAGAAAATCAAGAAGGCAGAAAACTCAGCTATCTGCAATTTAGACATTATCTGGTTCACCTGGAGGAGTGGAGCTCAGACCCCTCATCAGGCTAAGGTGCATCTACTAAGATGACAGTCAAAAGCCATCACAACAGGAATGTGAGACGCCAAGATACACGGCCAGACTGCAGGCATTCCCTTGCTGTGTATGGGATATAGAGTCACCAGGAGTCACCATGCACCAGAGCTGAGGCTTCCTGTGCTCACCACCAGTGGGATTTTGGAGAGTAGCCACAAGATGCAGGCTGCCTTTCCCCACAAGCACTAATCCAGCCTGGAGAGGGTTTCCTTAGGGGGCAGCTGACCCAGGGCCAAGCTTATGTCCAAAGATGCTTTTGTCTGCTCATGGGCTACATATGTGCTAGATTTTTCCCTATAACAGCAGAATTTTGTTTTATTGGTCTAAGCAAACTAAAAGAACAACAACAAAAAAAACCAACTCAAAAATGACACAACAAAACAAAACAAACAAAAACCCCAAACACAACAAAAAGCCCAACTGAGGAGCACCCTTCTCCATATTTGCACAACAAACTCGGTAGTTCACAGTGGCGCTAGGCAGGATGGTGTCAATAGAGCCAGAGCTCACAGAGACCAATGACCCATGTCAGCAGCTACTAGCCTGCTTGGCATGGTCTCCAAAACAGGCATCCCCCTGCTCCTGCTCAGTCCAGATGCAAACAAAGTCCATTGTGTCTTTCCAGTGACTGTTCTGTTTGCCGAGAGCCAAAACAGGGCCGGTAGCTTTCCTGTTGACAACCCAGCCCACTTTTTGTCTGTGTGCCTCCCCTCCTCCCCAGAGCCACTCAGCTTGCTTAAACAGCCAACAGCATTCGTTTGGATTTATCATGCAGTTATGGCCCAAGTCCAGACCCGACCTGGCACGAACAGTGGAGGACCAGCATTGTCCTATTCAGCTACACACAACCTACTTGTCATCCTTTTGGGAACCAGTGACTCAGACGTAACTTTATTGCGGCCTGGCAGCTGGTGGGACTGGGCAAGATTTACAAAGAGAATTAATGCCGGCACTCACCGAGCCCTGGAGCGCGGAGCAGAAAGCCTGCCTGCAACTCTCATTCAAGCCCTGGCATAATTAAAACAACATTACCATTCTTGGTGGCAGATTTTCACCTTCTGTACACCCAGACTTTCTGTGAGTGTTTTGTTTTACCAACTTGCTCCGTCTGAAAATCAATGGATTATAAAAGAGAAGAGCAAGTTCTCTTCCTTTCTTTTGTGCTACTGCTATTAGCAAACACACTGGAGCCTACCTTTGGGGCTGTGCATATGGTGGATGCTTGACTGTAGCATTGCCAGCTACCAGGGAGACCACAAATCAAAGTAAGGGTTTACTCTTTTGCAAGACTCCAGACAAGATCTTTTTTCAGATGATATGTCTGAAGAGGCAAGTGAGAGAAATCTTCTATTTATTATAGGCAATCTTTCACTCTTAGGTTGTGATTTCAATGGAGAGCTGAGCAGCCCCATAGGCTCCCTGTGCTGCCACGTTCTCTTATCCTTTGCTGCTGCCCACTCCCACCCGCTGCAGTCCCCTTCCAGTCCTGCTGATACAGCTGGTTCTACAGGCTTGCTGAGCCCGAACCAAGAGACTCATCTGGATGAATGGAGGAAGGGGAAAAAAGAAAACAGAAAGTCACCCTACGCAGCAAGCAATTGCAGCCTGTTTGCCTCCATGCAGCCATGCTTTTTGTTCAGGGTACCTGCTCCTTCTCAGGGAGCCACCTCTCACATAAGCATTACAATGTCCCTGCAATGCCCTGCAGAGAGTGTGTTGTTCTTGGAGCTTTGCATATGTTCTACCTAGAAAGCCAGTTCCTCTGAATCAGTTACCAAAGATCCAACCAGTGCCAAACTACAGTATCTATGTGTCTCCAGAAATGCAGATCTTAGCCCCGCCTCAACACTGCAGATACAAACAGAAGAGGATAAAGGAAGAGGAAACATCTTTAGGCCAGTTGCGGGGGAGAAACTAAACACACCTCCCTTCTTTTCCCTTCCCAGGATGCAAGATGATGCTGTTACTACATCCCCAGAC
Organism: Todus mexicanus; assembly: GCA_013389965.1. NCBI lineage: Eukaryota > Metazoa > Chordata > Aves > Coraciiformes > Todidae > Todus > Todus mexicanus. Next base: position 8,646 of record WEIS01018781.1, on the reverse strand, counting down.
CTATTTACATGAGTGTGCAGCCCTAACACATGCCCCATTCACCTGAGGCAATGCCCGCTCCCGGTCTATGCAACTCCAGCAGCTGATCCCTCTTCCCCTCACATTGCTGCTCGTTGTCCTAACCCATCCCCCAGCTTCAATTTTTGTCTGCTCTTCTAGAGGGAATAGCTCCTGCAGTTGTCTCAGCAGCTGCTCTTCACTTTCCCAAGCAGCAGCAAGAGCTAAATTGACCTAATTCCTGCTTGTTTCCCTGCCACCCACATAATCTGAAATAGCAGCAGTGAAAACTGCCAAGGCGCTCGTCAGCGGCCACTCTGCCGCAGCGTGGGACCGCCTCACGTTCACTCCCATTTTTTGCAGGTCCCACAAGGGTTAGAAACTTTTTCGACTGCAAGTTCCAAAACCTGCAAAAGCAGCAGACAATTATTGCAGACAGCTCCTTAGGCAGCCTCAAGGACAAGCGGATTTTTCTTACCCTACGGCACATCCTCAGCAGTGTTCTTTATACTGCAAACATCAGACATATCTATTTGCAAAAATCCATGGGATAAGTCTCCCAGCTGCTGTCTCACCTCCTTTTCAGATGTAGTTTGGATTTGTCATCAAGTTTGGACTATTAGGCTGATTTTATTTTTTTTGTTTTAATGCAAGCTGGGTTAGTCTTGATCATAACTTCAGCCAAAACCAGACTTAAACTTGCATCTGTATTGTGTAGTGAAATTAGCTGTCACCTGCCAGACAATCCGAAGGACCTGTTACTGCTTCATCAAGAGCAACCTCCCTTTGCTGAAGTCCACAGTTCTCTGATATACATAAAAAATATTTAAAAATCATTCTGTCCCTTTCATGGGAATACACTGCCACAGCCCAAGCTATACAAGTCCCCCCAAGATTTAACACGCTACAAAGCGAGCAGGAGTGAGAACATCTGTGTTAACTAGTGTGAGGAAATGGAGCCAAAGCTACATTAAGATCTGATACAGCATATGGGATCCGATGGTATGTCATTAGAGGTAGAAAGCAACCCTTCCCAGTGTAGCTCTTCAGCTGCTTATTAAGGCTTTCTGTTCAAACTTCTAACTGCACGGGCTGAAACTTTCCATGCCATAATTGCTCCTATTCTGGTAATTAAAGCTTGCTATAATGCAGAGACACAAGGGCATTTCCTAACTTCTGAGTGTGTGGTGCCTCTGCAGTCTTACTCAATTTTGGCTCTAGTAGCAACTGAAGGACGAGGAAGGCTCTATGCCTGAACATGAGAAAGGTTTGCATTCAAGTTCTCACTAACTTGACGTGCACCAGCCTACATCAGACAGGGATTCCAAGTTTACCAGAACATATTTTCTGTCCTTGCATCTGCATTCGGGTTTTATTGCTCTTGAGACTCAGGGCAGTCTCAAATTGAAGTAGAACTCCCATATCAGTCAGACAAGAGACATCAGCAGTGGCCAAGCACTCTCCAAATAATCCTCCTTCCCAAACCCTTGGCATGGTGAGTCATTACCAGTAGAAAAAGGCTCATAACTTATGATATGAAACATCCTTTGGGATTCAAACAGAATCGAATTATACTCTGTGCACCATTAACTAGGCCTGCAAATATCTGCAGGATAGTGAGTGGTTTTCATTCTAACTAATTCTTGAGTTGTTCAGATTTCAGTACTTAATTGAAGCTTCTGTAGGTATCTTGCCCACTTCTCTATCCCAGCCCTCATCAGCACAGTGACCAGTGAATGTAGTTCACTTAAAGCTTGCCAAAGCTTCGAGGAAGAAATTCTGGCACTGCTTAGACTCTTAGGAAACCTCAAGAGCCAAACAGCGTGTGTAATAACTATGAAAATTGTATTATTAGCTTCTAAACAGAAGCAGCATGACACTCTGCAAAGGAAATACGCAGGCTGTCAGAAGCACTGAGAGAAAGTGTCAGCTACAAATTAATGGCTATTTAAGCATATTATTTGTTCCAAAGTGTTAGAAATGAGATTTTTAGCTGTGACGGCAGAAAAGGTGGTGGTGTGTCAAGTCCCACATCAGCATGCCATCTCTCCCAGCTGCTGCCGCCAGCATTTCAAAGCTGTTGATTGGTACCATTTAGAGACTCCCATGGGGAAAGGAAGCCTCAGGAGAAACAAAAAGAGGTTTTATTCCTTCCCCTTGGTTAGCCAAGGCAGAGACTCCACTTTTGGCTCTGCTGACAAACACACATGATTAAAGAAACGAAGGCAGAGGAATAGAAATCGATTTAAGTTAGCACAGATGGACAGCTTGGACACAAATCTAGCTGATGGACTTCTATTCATTGAGAAACTAAATTTACAGCTAGTTAACTATGTGTTGGCTCAGCTAAGCAGTACAATGTGGCTTCTACATCCTAAGCTCAGGATACTGCAGATTTCCAAAGAGAGTTGTGAAAGCAGGAAGGCCCTCGCAATCAGAGTCTTTTACTGCTCTTCCCATTTTGCTCATTTTCAAAATTTACCAGCTTTAAGAAGCAGAGCCTCTGACATGAAACAGCCTGGGAAAATGAATTGCGAAAGCTAAAAGCCAAGACAGGGGAAGGCAGAAATCGCTACATTTTCTGAAAGAAGCACTGTCTTAAACACCATGCCAGCTCTTTTTTGTTGGGTAGGTATGTGTGGGGAGGGAGGTGTGTGCCAACCACTGCTTTTGTATTTAATCTCATAGGTGCTGCCACTGAAGATATTTGGGGACTAGAGGCAGGCTGGTACTGCTAAGTGAAGCTACTACCGAAATTTTTTTACAGCACTTGCAAAGCAAGAGATCACATGTGGCACAATCTGGTACTGCGCTGACCACAGGTGACGAAGGGACCATTGATTTTAATCTATTTGAAGAGCTATATGTTGAATCAACTGCAAACATATTGGTGGAGATTTGTAGATCCTAGGTAAATAACTTGCCACACCCAGCCACAAGAGTGGGTCAGCATAGTCAGTGCTTGGCAAGGCATGAAATACCCATGTTTCATGTCAGCATTTCTTGAAAAATCTTCCAGCAGGTCCTTCAGCCTTGGAAGATGAGGGCGTAAGTGCTCAAGGAGGTAGGATACGAAGAGCTTCAGAGGAGTTAGGCTGGTTTCTGACCATCCTATGACCTGGGTCTCATCGCAGCCACACGGCCTGCAACCAAAGACATAAACCTGAGACTTTCTTGGCCCTGGCTCCCATGTGGCTTCTGGCTAGGTGGGAAGATGTCAGGGGATAATACAGGTTTCAGATGCTGCACTGCAGAGAAAGTTTTATCAGGAAGATGCCCGGTGTCTGCCAAAATCAGGCATGATTTCAAGTTGGCACTGTGTAATGAAAAATTGTTGTGTTAGAATATGCCCAATCAATATATAAATACAAAATGATGAAGTACTTTCCCTGATTCCACTGTGTCCTGAGACAGGCTATCTGCAAAGTCTGGCATACTTCTCAGTGACCTCTTGAGTCTGAAATCCAGTGCCACCTTCAAAATAATAGCCTTCTAAAGCCATTTGTGTTCTAGAGATCTAGCATCAACTTTTTGTACTTAGGGCACAGCTCTTTATCTGGTCAAAACTGCTAAAACATCACAGTATTGGTGTACCCCTGATTATATTGCCATTATCAGTATTTGAAAATTTAAAAACAAACAAGCAAACAACAGCAAACAAAAAAATAAATTAAAAAAAAACCCCACAGAACAGAAAGAGCACTATATGAACTCAATGTTATCCAATGCCAAACAGCAGCAATCCCAGCCTCGTTACTTACTCATCTCTCTCTTTAGTGAATTATATCTTCCCTCAAATTGCACAAACCTCTCACATCAATCTCAAACTCTCACTAAATCACTAAATGTCGGTGCACACAGAATTCAGTGCTGCTGAAAGGATGCAATGGTTCGAAATATACAAGAGGGCTCAGGGATGAAAGGGGAGACAAACGCAGACAGCCTGCGCTGGCAAAGACTCCAGCAAGAAATCACACCGTCGAAGTTAGAAGGGGACTTAAAATTAGAGGAGGTACTGTTATTCTTAAGGTTTGTAATCAAAAGCCTGTGGTTCCAATTAAGAAAGCAAAGATGCTTGGCCAACATGCTATTACCAGCTTTTTGGCAGGCAAAGCCATTTACGACAACCAGGCTGCCCCTCCTGCACTGAAGTATTTGTTTTTACATTCAAGCCTTCCCAGACTCTATAGCTCTTGGAACAGACTCCAGCCACACTTGTAGAGGGCAAAGTCCATATCAGATGGATCGTCAAGCAGAACAAAGTGTTATTACTTTCTCAAGGCTGCTATTCAGTCACACCCCTTATGTTATTTCTGTGAAAATGAGGGAGTGATTTCAATTATTATGTATGGAAAGAAAAAGACTGAAAATAGGAGATGAGTTGTTGGGAGCTTTTTTAACCTTCAAGGCTTAAGTTCACAGTAAAGCTCTTCAGAATAACACAAAGTACCTTCCCTTTCATTGTGCTCTTCCACGTGCCAATCTTTGGAACATGTCTAAGAGCACCACCGTGCTGCGCAGGTTGTTGGGCATCAGAAGTGTTTGGTTATACTGGAGCAGAAACAAGGAAAAGCAGGGATATTCACAAAGACTAGCATTTGTCCAGGGAGAACTGCTCTTCATAACCACAGGAAGACCTCTTCTTTCTTTGTCTCTCTTTCCATCTCACTGTGTCTTGATCTTCAGTGACTTGAGTCCTTGGGAGATGGGTAGGTAAGATCCCTTTCAAGGTCCACTCTTTCACACAGTCTCAGCCCAATGCAAAACTGCTTGTGTTCAGCAGAAAATGTCCGCCACTTTTTCTTCCACGCTTATTTAAAGCTCTACTTCATTATATTTACTGGTATTCTGACGTTAATAAATAATAATCATATGCTTCTTGGAGGCTTTAGGCATCTTAACGCATAATTAATCATACAACCAAACCCCATGAGCCTTCAAATCATCATTAGAAAGAAAATCTTCCAGTCAACCACCTTGAAAAAAAAATAGATTCTTTCTCTCCCTTAATTGGTCTGGGAAGCACAGACACAGCTCTCATGAACGGATGTCTTCTGCACCATACCACAGATCTGAGCTCATCCCAAACCAGGGAAATAAATTCCAGAGATGCACATCCCCCAGTGAGGCACGTCCTGCTAGCACCCGTCTCTCTCCGCAGCACGGTCTGTCACGTTGAAGTAACCACGAGGAGAAGGAGGAGAAAAAAAGAGAGCATCCTTTCTCCTCTGGTTAAGTAAGAATAAATATGGCAAGTGATATTTAGGGATAAAACACTACACGTGGACACAGACAACTTCACAAAGCTGCTGTTAACTGATGTGCACTTCTAAAGATGGAAGTGTAAGAGTAAGGCTTTAGGAGAGCTTTAACTCTTTTTCCAATCAACACCTCCTTAAATCTGGAAAGTTAGACGCAATTTGATATCCATTACAGTAAACATCAGCCTTGATTACAGCTGGAGAGTCAGCACGTATCCTTAACAACAGCAGAAGGTTGCTTCTGGTCTACCCAATATCATTAATCATACTGTAACCTAAATGAGCATCAGGGCCACAGGCTGAGGGCTTTTTCCAGCCTCAGCAGAGCTCCACGTTAGCTCTATTCCCATATACTGTGGTAGTTCAAGATTCAGGAAGATCTTGGAGAACTTGAATCTCCCTACTAGCTCCAATAAACAAAGAGAAAGTACAATTATCTGGGAGCAGTGGTGTAATGTCTCCAACAGCCGTGGAGCATGTGGTCAGGCTGCCCTCGCAGCACCTTCCATATGCCCCCTGGGCCCTTCCACAGCCATTGGCAGGTCCCTATAACACAGACATGGTTCCAAGATCTGCAAGCTCTGTTTTTCCTAGTTAATGACTTTGCAGCACTCTCCCAGCTCACTTCATTCACCTGTGATCCTTGCCATCAGCATGACCCCATCACAGGGCTAACCCTTGCACACTCCTAGCAAGTAGGAGTCGGTAGCTTAAAAGACAGCTTATTTCCTTCATATTATTCAAATTTCCCTTCAGTTTGTACTTCTGCTACATGATGAAGTAAGGTCTAATATGTAATGGATTACCGGCAGGGCAGAAGGAGCAAATAGCTAACTTATTTGCTTTAGAAGGAATATGCAATTTTAAAAGTGCAGCCTACTGTATTGTGCCCATGAACTTTATCCTGCTGACTTAACACAGTGTCCAAGAAAAATTTCCTGCTCCAAGAGTCTGCAACCTGGGACTGGAGCCCAAAGACTCCCAAGAAGGTCCAGCAGCCAGTAACGAGCTGCATATCCAAAGGGAACGGCAAGCCTGGCAGTGGATTCCCTTACAGTAAATCCTTACTGATTTAACAAGGTTGCCTGGAACTGGCTTGAGCAGAAGAAAAGGGAGTGATGCTCTGATCAAGTGACTCAAAGAAAGAGGGAGGTCTTAAGATATTCTTTGGAAAGGATTTCAAAGCTGAGCATATTGTTCCAGGAAATGTTTACAGACTGGAAAAGAGGAAGTTTTGACTTTCATTGGCTTGTTCTGTTGCAACACGGCATGTTTACCAAAAATCTATAAAGAGAGGGAAAAGAAAAGCTCCCTTCTGAAGAAGAGCTGGGCAGGAGGCAAAAGAAGTGCAGCTCTGCTAGTGGGAACTCTGCTTTAAAGAACCAGCCAAGAGGAGAAAATTAACTCCGTCCTGGCTCCACAAAGTACCTCAGCCCCACAAATGTCTCAAAAGAAACCAAAACCAAGAGCAAACCAGAAGAAGCCAGAGCACAAACCTCACTGAGGTTTTTGAGGGCCATACCTGCCACATACTGCTCGCTTTACAGACATCAAAGAATACAGTGCTTCTACCTGGAGAAGTTAGCAGTGTCTGGGAGCTGGAACAGGTAGAGGGAGACTATACTTGGCGGGGGGTGGGGGTTGGTTTTTGTTTGTTTTTACACACTGAACACCAACAGACAAAGCAGGACTTTATGGATGGTCTTGTGAAAGGCCTCACGAAAGTCATGTCTTGTTTTAGTTCAGTGGCTCCTCTTTCTTTTATAGGTAAGACTCTACTGAAAAAAAAGAGCAGTGACCTGTGCTTTTCGGGTTAGTCCTTCAGTTGCTGCACTTTGTCCCAAGCCAGTATCATTTCATTCCCCTAATCCACTTGAGATGTCTCCTCCTGTAACCTACTAAGAGGCTGCCAAGATCCTCCTTTTGCTAACATGGGGGTTTGGTCAGCAGCATCTCCCCAGAGACAGAGCTCACGCTCCTCTCTGACTTCACAGAGGTGCCAGGTCCCAGGGCTATGAAAGAACTGCACTTGAGCTGCTCCTCACCCCAGTCAAGCTCTTGCCTCTCCAAAGAAGTGTTGTCCTCCCACCAGAAAGAGCTGCAAGAACAGAGGCCTCTGGAGGACCCATGTGAAAACAGCTCAATAGAAAGTAAGGGCTGAGAGAACAGAGCAGATGTCCCTCAAACTGCACCATCCCCCCTGTTCTGAAGCCTCATAGCATCTCCTCTTTCCCCCCTCCCCACCATATAACCCAGGCTCAAAAAAATGACAGGAGCACTTTCAAATAGGCCCCACAGCTTGTTGGGAGATAGAACAATCTAAACAAAGGCTCATCATAGGCCATGACTGCAGAGATCAACCCAATACCCATCAAACATGATATGATGTTCATTTAGAATGACAAAAAGACAAGGAACCTGATCCAGAAGAAGTGAAAGTAAGTTTGGGAAGAAGGTGAGGATTTCACTCCTGGAGATGTGTGCTGGAAGACAACAGGAGATGCAAAAGCCATCTTTTTCATCCTTAGCTCATTTTGCAAACCATATACATTCATTTTCTTGCATTGCAGGAAGCCTAATGAGGAGTAAAAAAAAAAAAAAAAAAAAAAAAACTTTTGTCAGAAAACTAATTTTTAAAAAAAAAAAGTACTTTGCTCTGGAAACTACTTTTTAAGAAACAGAAGTCCCTTGCAGTTTGGAGACTTAGATATTTTTAAATTCTAACCTATTTGACAAGATATTAGTCAAAAAGCAGTGCCAGAATGTGTGAATTAATAGGACCCACATGTAACTGCTTAATAGTAACCACTCACTTAATCCTGTGTAGCTAAATGGTATAACAAAAGAATTAGCCAGTGACATCCACTTAGGAAATATGATCCAATCGATACTATGATTTCTTTTTAACTGCTGAACTGGTTTTGACACATATAAAAATGTGGTTTCAATCAGACCAAATTGCACCACAAAAAAGCCTTGTAAAGAAGCCCAGACCCGTGGGCTTTAAACAATGCACTGAAGTAAAGAACATTCACAATGCAACTGAGACTGGGAGCACGAGGGGAGGAACTAAGTGGTCCCTCAGTCATTATTATCAGCCATGAGATCACACAGACCTTTCATCTTATACTATCAATCTCTCTTAGTGCTGGACTTACAATAAAATATGTAGTGCTGGTCAAAGCTGTAACAGGAGGAACAGTCAAATTCCCCTTGCTTTTTTCCTCCTGATCGCCCTCATTTACATTAACTCTTCAGAAAACAGCAATAGCTAATGGAGCAAGACTGTTACAGTCCTGGTTCAGTGACACTGGCTAACTGGGAACACTAAAAGGATATTCAGAAACACAGACTAAAATGATAACAACTGACACGTTAGCCTTAGTGA
>WEIS01018777.1:159-21673 GCA_013389965.1 Todus mexicanus | reverse complement strand
CTAACTGTGGAAATTCAGCATGCGTATTGTCTCCATTTGCTTCAGTTTACTGGGATCGTTATTCCTAGTATGAACACAGGACTGATCTACCAAGGTCACAGTTACATTAAAGTCAATGGCACAACTAAGGATGTATTGAGAAGCCCAAACAAGCAGCAACTCAGATGGAGAAGCTCAAAGTTTATGAAACAGTATGATAAAAGCTAGCTTACCCAGATAATACAGCCCAAGAAATTCGAGAAGAACAGATAGTCCTCCCTTCTTAAAGGAATCCCATGGAACCTCAAGGATCATCTAGGTCAACCTTGCAAAGTCAAGAAATACAATTTCAATGAGCTGGCCCAGCACCCTGTCAAGATGAGCCTTAAAACTACCCCATGGAGGGGAATCCACCACTGCCCTAGGAAGATTATTCCAGTGGTGAATTGTTCTCATGATGAAAAATTTTCCTCTGGAGTCCAATTGGAATGCCCCCAGGAGTGACTTATCCCCTTTACCCCTTGTCTTTTCCACAGGAATCCTTGTCTAAAAGGAGTCTCCACCTTCTTGGGAGCCACCCTTTATTGACTGAGACATGGGAATAATTTCTTCCTTCATAAAATAGCAAAGCAAAACATTTGCATTCCCTGCAATGTCCACTTAAAACAAACAAAACAAAACATACAATCCCAATAAATGAACCGCAAACCAGGAATTTGTCAGGGATTTTTTAACATACCCTCGCTGCCAGTAAAAACAGTCTGTGAGGTTAATAGGTCCTATTCTACTATGAACTGAGCATCCTCAACAGGTTGACTGAATTTACACATGAACAGTAATTCCCTTGGCTTAATCTAGATATTTATGACAAAATTTTACATCTGAGGTCACCACTCTGGAGTCTCTGTGTTAACAGAGCAATTATATGTGCCAGTAATTGGTCTTGCATGATACTAATTTGACTCAGTGTTAAGTCTTTTTGTTGAGTCAGTGAAGGTACTTTGCACCTGGTTTGCAATCAGAATTACACAGAACTGAGAATTTTGTATGGTTCTTTCTCTTCATCCATTTTAAAACATCTTGAACTGAGTAAACTCATACAATCTACAGCTGAAGTCATTAGCCATGAAAAGGAACAGTCTGATAGGACCTAATTATTTACAGGGCTCTGTGAATTTCTGCCCCTGGCAGTCTGTGAGAACATTTCCCTTTTTAAAATTGAACTTTTCTATTGATGATATTTGCTGTGGTTATTATGGGCCATAATCATGTCATTTTTGTTATCTCATTTTCAACTGGAACAATGAAGCACCCGTTGGAAACGCCAGGCACAAAGAGCAGGGTTACAGGCATATGCTGACTTTCTTCTGCACTGGTGGAGGCAGATCGCTTAGGGCTGTCCTCAGATCAGACCTGAACCTTTTCCATTTTACTTCTGCCCTTTCTCTTCTTTGAGGCTCTTAAAGTTTCCTCTTGACTTCCTGATCTTTTTAGCGTTGTCAAAATGAGTCAGGTTTTATTGAGTGGAGGAAATCCTCTTATGTGTCTTATAAACACAGGCGAACCATTTTTAGACGCGTTCGATTGTGATAGCGCTAAGAGAAAGTCACAACAATTTGAGAGTCTCGTAATTCCATGCACAGAGTAAAGGTCAACACTTTCATAGTTGAGTGCCTATCATTAAGAACTTCAGAGTGCAAACCATTTCATCCTGGTTTTATCTCATAATAAGAAAAGAGCTTGTTCCAATTAGGCAGGAGAATCCAGCTGCAAAAACTCGCAGCTAAATAAGTAATTATTTTGCTCTCATGACTCATTCTTCTGCAAATTTCATATTCTTTCCCGAGTCCAGCCATATTTTTATTAAGAAAAAAAAAAGCAGGCTGAATACAGTTCAATAATAGCCAGCAAACTTTTTGAAGAGAAATACTAATGTCCATGTTTATTTTTGAAAATACATTAAAGTTCAGGTAATGAAGGCAAGAGATTTGAATATTACATGATTTATTTGGATTCAGTTCCATTAATCATATTTGGATTTTCATTGGTTGAAACACTAGGCTGATACACAGATTTTTCATAGTAACCAGACAACTATTTAATGTGACAGTTTTATATTAACCAAAAAGCTGTGAAATTGGCTCGAAATTGAGTAAATATCTGTGTTTGATTTGTCATAATAAGCTGTCAGGTGTTTCAGTAAGTGCTAACTATTCTTTCACTGTAGAGAACATCCTACTATCATGTTGCCAGTTGCAAAATAAGACTGCTTAACCCAGAATCATGATATACAGACTGTGGAGGAACTAGACATGGTGGAACTAGAGAAAATAAAATAAAGTGTTGTCAAATAATTTCAATAGTCCCTTAAAACATCCGGGAAAGTCATAGGTGACATCCAGACTTACTATGTCCAACCTGACACAAAAATCATAAATGCTGTACAAGAAATTGGCGAGTAAAAAAAATAATAATAAAGAACAAGAGACCAAATTCATCTCATAATCTAACTCAGCCTACACATATTGTCTCAGCATATTTTTTCCCCCCTATTTTTATTACTCTTCTTGCAAGGTAATACATTCTTAGCACATCAAGAAAATCAAGATGATCTTCAGATTAAGTTTTTCCATCAGTCGTACTCAATGGTTGTGTTTCTTGTCCTTTACTGGTTTTCATTCATACCAATGATCAATTTAAGTCGCAGTCTTAAATTTCAAAGCCATTAATAAAATGGCAATTCGGAAACAATTTTTTCCTCAGGCAGATTGCAGATTCTATTGGGACAATACTGCTGACAATCTCACCCCTATAAGAACTGAAGTCATTTGCACCCTAGATCATCTATTGTGTATGGGAATACATAGTACTGGAGATGAAGGATCGTAGTTGTGAATGGTTTTGGTTTTGTTTTGCTTTGGTTTTTTATTATCTTACAGCAATAACAGAAAACAAGGTTAAAAAAATAAGAAGGAATAAAACTAAATCGATGATATACAGTAAGAAAAAGCTGTTCACTCAGAGACAATGAAGAGCAGAATCATTCGCCCATTGTCTACATGAACCTCATTATTAACTTCAACCAATTTCTTGGCTGAACAGACTCTGAAACACAGGTTGTAACAACATCTGAACTGGAGGAACCTCGGAAAGAATCTGTGATAGATTCTGCCTAAATTTAGACAGTCAAAAGTGAAGCACAGACATCATCATAAAATCACAGGATGGTGAGGACTGGAAAGGATCTCTGGAGATCATCGAGTCCAACTCCCCTGCCAAAGCAGGGTCACCTAGCGTAGGTTGCACAGGGACGTGTCCACATGGGTTTGAAACGTCTCCAGGGAAGGAGACTCCACAATCCCCATGGGCAGCCTGGTCCAGGTTCTGGCACCCTCACAGAGAAGAAGTTTTTCCTTATAGAATTATAGAATCATTGAGGTTGGAAAATGTTGAGGTAAAACTTTGTGTGTTCTAGTTTGTGTCCGTTACTCCTCCTCCTATCACAGGAACAGGTTATGGAGGCGAAAACCTTTAAATGACCACATGCTCATTTAGGGATCTGGTCTTCTGCAGGGAGGTGATGTGTCTCTGTGAATTATGCAGTGAGTTCTAGGCACCTGTGCTCTTAACATAGGTGAGATCACTTCATCAGACCATCTAGATGTGATAGCAGCTGGAAAAGGAGATAGTAGCGATCCAGAGAGCAGTACAGAACTAAGCTCTGAACTAGAAATTTCCAACACTAGTAGGAATAGTTTTGCGGATAACTCTACCTTCAAGCTCCTATTATTGTATTACAAAAATCTGAAGATATGCAATGCTGTGAAGAGGACGTGACAGTTTTCTTTAAATGGGTGCACGAAACTGAGCATCCTTTGTAATGCTGATGAAGTATTTACCCAGTAAAGTCCAACAACAACAAAAAAGTCAATTACACTCAAATTGCATATTTTGAAACACTTATATTATTGTTAAGGTTTAAGTACGTGCACTTTAGGCAGGAAACATTGCACAACAAAGCTTTATTCCTGCACTTACTATTTTTTGAGCTCTGTTAAACCAGGACTACTCTCCCATGAGATAGGATGGTGCTAGAAATTCATAATTCTGTCATTGGCCACTAATGAATCTGCAGTTTCTACCTATCCCTTCCACATCTCTAGTTTCATTAGTCATTAATAGCTACACATGCCCAGAGCAATCTCTGAATGTATAGTTCTACATGCTTGGAGGCAACTAAGGTCTCAGTGTAGGTCGCTATTATTCAGTACTGGCATTAGTTAGTTATAATTAGGATATGATATTTAGAAAGACAGAGTTTGCACCTCCAGTTCTTTTCTTTCTTTCTTTTTTTCCCTCATTTTTTTTACATTTAGGTATACAAATGCAAAGCAAACATGAAGTTCCATTAAGTGAAAACAAGGACATCGTACACTCATAGTGTAAAATCAGGATTTCTTACAGAATAAAACAGTAAATTTCTCTTAGTGTAAAAAAGCCCAACCAAAACCAACCCACAAAAACCCCCTCAAAACAGTGTTCTTCGTAGTTTTTTATAAACTTGGGATCCCAATCCCATAATTACTCAGGGCCACCTGGAGTTATTCCAAAGGCCTCATTCATTTGGTTTTGCTTAAATTGTGAAAAGAGTTTGGAGTGTTGAAAGCTTACTGTGACTCAAGGCAATCCTTTAATTTTTCTCTGCCTGGTGTTATAATACCTTTTGCAACTCACAAGGTTTCATTCATCACTGCTGAGAAAGCTTTACATGACTTTCCTTTGGAAGATGGTCAGGTGAGGTCGAAGCTAATCCTTCAAATTCTGTATTTGCTATAGAGGTCGCAGCATTTATCATAATATAGATGCTGCTGCAACCACAACAAGCCACCTGTCATAAGCAGTTCATAAGCTGAAAGACAGAAAAGCACATGAATGTTTTATGGATCCACCTTCCCCACCGTTCAAGAGTATGATTAGGACAGCTCAGGTCTATTGTACTACAGAGCAATTTGTGGTCAGCTGAGTTCTGTGTGCTTCACTGATAAAGTAGATATTGAGGGTGGGCTGGTGTCGTGGTTTGAGCCCACCCAGGCATTAATGAAGCATCATGCAGCTGCTCGCTCACTCCTACCTCCCTCTGGTGGGACGGGGAGTAGAAAATAACACAAAAAACTTGAGGGTTGAGGTAAAGGACAGGGAGGGATCACTCATCAATTATCATCATGGGTAAAAGACAAACCTGACCTGGGGAAACAAAACCACCACCGATTTACCAACTGAATCAGAGTAGGACAGCAGGAAATACAGCTGGATCTTAACAACACCTTCATCACACCCTTCCCCTACTCCCAGAATCAGCTCTGCTCCCAGTTCTTTACATTGTCCCCCACAGTGGCTCAAGGGGTCAGGGAATGGCATTGCCATCTGTTCCAAACCGTTCCATGATGTTTCTGTCACTCCTTCCTTCTCAGGAGGAAAATTCCTCAGAGTCCTCCTTTCCAGCAGCGTGGGGTCCCTCCCAGAAGAGATAGTCGTCCATAAACTTATCCTACCGGTGTGGTTTCTTTCCATCAGCTGTAATCCTCCCGGCAATGGATCACTCCAGCGTGGGTTTCCCTCAGAGTCACAGCCTTCTTTAGGATCTGTCTCCTGCTTCAGCATGGGGTCCTCCACAGGCTACAGGTGGGATTCTGCTTCACTGTTGATCTCCATGGGCTTCAAGGGCTCAGCCTGACATCTCACCATGGGCCGAAGGGGAATGGCTGCTCTCTCAAGCCTTTCACTCTCCTTCCTCACCCACCTCCATGTCAAAATGGTTATCTCTTTCCTGTCCCACTTCTCTCCAAAACAAAGAACTAAAGAACTCCCAAAACCAAAAGAATTTGTCCAATAGGTTTTACCTCTCTTAAATATTTTGGCAGACTGAGAGAGTTGGGGTTATTCAGTCTGGAGAAGAGAAGCTCCAAGGATACCTTGCTGTGGCCTTCCAGTATCTTCAGGGGGCTACAAGAAAGCCAGGGAGGGACTTCCTAGGATGTTAAGTAGTGGTAGGACTGGGGGGAGTGGAACAAATCTAGATGTGGGTAGATTCAGATTAGACATTAGGAAGAAGTTCTTGACCATGAGGGTGGTGAGACACTGGCCCAGGTTGCCCAGGGAGGTGGGAGAAGCCCCATCCCTGGCAGCCTTTAAGACCAGGCTGAATGGGGCTCTGAGCAACCTGCTCTAGTGGGAGGCGTCCCTGCCCATGGCAGGGGAGTTGGAAAGAGATGAGGAGCTTTGAGGTCCCTTTCAACCCAGCCATTCTATGATTCTATGTTATTGAAGATGTGTTAATAGGCTCATTACCAGAGACAGGTCCATCTCGGAGCTGAGGGAACTTCTCAAAGCTTCTTACTGGAGCCATGGCATGGAGCTCTTCCCCTCTATCAAAATCCTGACAGACAGTCAGATCAATGGTATGTTATTGAATAGAAATGAGAAAGAAAGCAAAGGGAAAAAAAAAAGCTTTTCTTTAAAAATTTCTCATTCAGTGCTGTGGATCAACCCCAGTAGAGAGTTGAGCACCACAAAGTTGTTCACCCATTTGCCTCTAGTTGAATGAGGGAGAGAAATGGAAGAGGGTAAAAGTGAGAAAATCCATGGACTGAGATAAAGAGTTTAATAGGTACAGCAAAAGCTATACGCAAGTGAAACAAAATAAGAAGATCATTNCAGCGTGGGGTCCCTCCCAGAAGAGATAGTCGTCCATAAACTTATCCTACCGGTGTGGTTTCTTTCCATCAGCTGTAATCCTCCCGGCAATGGATCACTCCAGCGTGGGTTTCCCTCAGAGTCACAGCCTTCTTTAGGATCTGTCTCCTGCTTCAGCATGGGGTCCTCCACAGGCTACAGGTGGGATTCTGCTTCACTGTTGATCTCCATGGGCTTCAAGGGCTCAGCCTGACATCTCACCATGGGCCGAAGGGGAATGGCTGCTCTCTCAAGCCTTTCACTCTCCTTCCTCACCCACCTCCATGTCAAAATGGTTATCTCTTTCCTGTCCCACTTCTCTCCAAAACAAAGAACTAAAGAACTCCCAAAACCAAAAGAATTTGTCCAATAGGTTTTACCTCTCTTAAATATTTTGGCAGACTGAGAGAGTTGGGGTTATTCAGTCTGGAGAAGAGAAGCTCCAAGGATACCTTGCTGTGGCCTTCCAGTATCTTCAGGGGGCTACAAGAAAGCCAGGGAGGGACTTCCTAGGATGTTAAGTAGTGGTAGGACTGGGGGGAGTGGAACAAATCTAGATGTGGGTAGATTCAGATTAGACATTAGGAAGAAGTTCTTGACCATGAGGGTGGTGAGACACTGGCCCAGGTTGCCCAGGGAGGTGGGAGAAGCCCCATCCCTGGCAGCCTTTAAGACCAGGCTGAATGGGGCTCTGAGCAACCTGCTCTAGTGGGAGGCGTCCCTGCCCATGGCAGGGGAGTTGGAAAGAGATGAGGAGCTTTGAGGTCCCTTTCAACCCAGCCATTCTATGATTCTATGTTATTGAAGATGTGTTAATAGGCTCATTACCAGAGACAGGTCCATCTCGGAGCTGAGGGAACTTCTCAAAGCTTCTTACTGGAGCCATGGCATGGAGCTCTTCCCCTCTATCAAAATCCTGACAGACAGTCAGATCAATGGTATGTTATTGAATAGAAATGAGAAAGAAAGCAAAGGGAAAAAAAAAAGCTTTTCTTTAAAAATTTCTCATTCAGTGCTGTGGATCAACCCCAGTAGAGAGTTGAGCACCACAAAGTTGTTCACCCATTTGCCTCTAGTTGAATGAGGGAGAGAAATGGAAGAGGGTAAAAGTGAGAAAATCCATGGACTGAGATAAAGAGTTTAATAGGTACAGCAAAAGCTATACGCAAGTGAAACAAAATAAGAAGCTCATTCCCATCAGCAGGTAGGTGCTCAGCCGTATCCAGGGAAACAGGACTCCACCATGCCTAATGGTGGCTCAGGAAGATGAACAACGCAGCTCTAAACATCCTCACTTCTTCCTTCTTCCCCCAGCTTTTATTGCTGAGTGTAGTATATTAACCAATGAAAATACATTAATGCTGATACAGTAACTTATGTTTAATCAATCAAAATCAACCATTGGGTATAATAAATAGTGATTCACAAGAAATTAGTAAAAAGCAAATAAACACACACATGCACACAACTAAACACAGGCATAGAGCTTAACCTACAATTATGATGTTACCTTATTGCAGGTTATAGTAAATTTGGGTACCCCAGAATCTCTGGGATTTTCACCAACATCCTAGATTGACAATACTCATGTGTCCCTTCATCATCTTATGACAAGCCAACAGTGATCCCCTTCATCATTCTTTGCAGGTAGATGGTGATTCCATTTGTCAGAATCTGGCCTGAGAGGCATCCCAGCTCAGGGGGAGATACAGAGACTCAACGTGCTGAGATTCTGGAGATCTTTGATGGGCCTCACTTTTAGGATCAGTATTTAAAGGATTGCAAGATGAGTTACTTTGGTCAATACTATGGCTAATACTTTACCACTGTGGCCATTAATCTTGTCAGGTTTGCTTGGTTCTTCCCTGATGGGGCTGTGGTCATTCATCGGCACCTTCTCAAAGTATTCAGGAGCTATAGATACAGTCAGAGGGTTTCTAGTTGTTCCAACTCGCTGACTCCATCTGCGGGTGGTGCGAGAGTCTATTTAGTTTCGCGTTGACTTGCAGAGTCAGAACATACCAAGATTTCTCAGCCTCCTACATTATGAAACTAAGTCATCATCTCTGATATTATGTAGACTTGCAAAAAATGAAGTCTTAACTTCCTTCCTGAAAATCTCAAAGAACTGAAAGCTGTAAAATCAGTAGGGCTGTAGTTATAAAAATCTGTATCTTCTTACTCTACTAATATTTCTCTGGAAATCGGCACTTATTTTAAGCTTAGAAGTGCAAGATCACAGACATATTCATTTTGTACCATTCTCTTTGGGCCCATACAGATGCTTCTGTTCTTGCAAAATAAACCTCAAAGTAAAAAGTGAATAGTGAACTTCATGCCCTAAATTATACAAAACAGAGTAATTCTTCTGCTTTAATTTACTTTAATGCAAGTCTAATGCAAATGCACTGTAATACTGGACTGTCATGCTCTCACTGCATCCCTTCTCCCCAAGATCATGAATGTTTAGGTATGATTTCACAATAATATATCATAGAGTACAAAGTATGTTTGATTTCATTCATTTAAAATTACTCCAGTAGCAACAGGGCTGCTGAAATCAATTCACGCAGCACATTTGTAAAGTATCTGTTATCTTCCTTAATGCATGGAGTATATACAGCAGAAATTTTCAGTGGAACAGTCTCAAACATAGTCCCTTATTAGAGCTCTCAGAAGGTAATTTTCTACCATCACCAAATACATATTTTATTTCTTTTTCCCCTATATCCAGGTTAATTCTATTTCTCTGTAAGGAAGGATAATGTTTAGTGGATGGTTGGACTTGAGTATCCTGAAGGCCATTTCCAACCTTGATGGTTCTATGATTCTGTGAAGCTCTATATAATGATCAACAAAGTGGCTCAGTAAGGTTTTACTATCTAGTTAGATGAATCAATTAAAAAGTGATAGAATATAGGTAAGAGATTGTAATATGTTTTTCCTGGGTATTTCCACGTGTCAGAGAAGAGATGAATTCCTATCGCCCTATATTTTCCTCAGCTGTTTTTCCCTGGACTCTGAAAAACCATGGAAAGAAGATAAATGCTTCTGTGCAGAAAGTGCATAGATGGTATAAAGTGTTAAGACCTGATCAGGTTAGTAATAGTTGAAAAAATCAAAGTTCCCTCAGTATGGAGGAATAAACTGATTGGATAATGTCAGCATGAATAATCATTTTTGTTTACAAATTATGTATATTCAGTAAAGTAGAAAACAGCAAAGAAAAGTATTATCATTTAGATTGGGTTATCAAACACTGGAGCAGGTTACCCAAGGAAGTAGCTGGGTCACTATTCCTCAGTGTATTTAAAAGTGACACTTAGGAACATGGTTTAGTGGTGGACCTAGCAGTGTTAGGTTAGCAGTTGGACTTGATGATCTTAACAGTCTTTTCCAACTTAGATGACTCCATGATTCTGTGATTCTATTATTATCTACCCCTATTATTACAAGAGGGAATGGGCTTAAGTTGTGCCAGGGGATGTGTAGGTTGGATATTAGGAGAAATTTCTCTACTGAAAGAGTGGTGAGACATTGAAACAGGCTGCCCGGGGAGATGCTGGAGTCACCATCCCTGGAGGTCTTAAAAAACCCCATGTAGATGTGGTGCCTCAAGGCATGCTTTAGGGGTTGTGATAATATTTAGAAGTTGGTTGGACTTGATCATCATGAAGGTAGTTTCCAACCTTTATGATTCTGTGATCTTGGGATTTTGTTGCCTTGACATATGAATTTAGCAGAACTTCAGACACTTTGAAATATCTGGTGCCCCAAAAGGATGCAGGTGCCCAAGAACTCCTACATCACACTATTCTATCAGGCCAACCTCAAATACTTTAAGTACTCAAGGGTGTCTGCATTGCCTTGGACATTCATGTGTAGACATCAGAACCCTTTTCTAAATGACAGTAGCATTAAGTATGTTCTCAGATGAAAGAGTCCATTCAATATTATAACACAAATTACAGGAGATCTTCTGGGTTTGTAAAACTATTCTGCAACTATGATTGTGAGGTTTCTGGTATCGTAGTAGGAAGCAACAGATAGTGGAGATTTCTCTTTTTGGAGCTGATAATCATCCCAAGCCCTGTGATTTCTGTTTCCCAGAGCCTTACATGAAGAATGCTGAAGTTTGGCAATTCCATTTCCCAGGGAAATACTTTTCCCAGTGAGAAACTGGAACAACAACAGAAACACTGAAATGATTTTGATGGCAAACCTAATGACCTGTCTACATCTCTCCCTTACTACTAACTTAAAATACAAATATGTCCTAGGAGACTGTGGAACCATTTTTCTCATTCATGCATTTCTATTTCCTGCTGATAATTTCCACTGTTTTCTCAGAAAAAAAAAAAAAGAAGAAGAAGATATATTTATGATAATAACCCATTTATTTTTAATAGCACTAAGCAACGTTTATCCACATCCCCTTGAGAGCTATATCTCCAACTGGATGAAGCAGAAAAGTCACATTTGAATACATTAAGTCTGACTTTTAAGAACGCCAGTAGTTCTGCATTCGCTTGCAGCTGGATAATTGATTGTTCTGCTGTATTAAGAGTAGACACATGATCCTTCTGTCTACACTTGATCTCAAGCTTAGTATCAGACTAGCTTAAAGCTAATTTCAGAGAACAAAAAGAGGTTTTGATTAGATAGATTCTCTGATGTTTCAAAGCATATATGACTTCCAGAGCAGCTTAATTAACTTTCTTATCTGTGGTTAGCATGTGAACCTGTCAGATGAAACTGAATCAGATCTGACCTAAAAGTGGGCATATCTAGGACTCACTTATGTCAATACTGTAAAAGAAGATTTAGGATACTGTCAGCACTGAATTAACAGAAACGGGATTAAATATTATAGAACAGATCAAAAGATGCACAAAATATTAGGAGAAAAGATCTGTTATAAACTGGGAGACTGTCATCTAGAAATGACAGGGAGGAAGAAAGATCTAGATGTACTAAACTAAAATGTGTGGGGTTTTTTTTGTTTCATCACATTCAGATGTTGCTAGGAGAGATAAGAAGTGTTAAGGTGGCCGTACAGGACTCTGTGAGCTATTCTGGAAATCAAAGTTCAGAAAAAAAAAACCTAAACAAAACGAAAACGGAAAACCCAGTAGAAATTATCATTGTGAAGCAAGGGACTGTAAGAGAAAATCTGGTTTATTTAGCTTAGCAGAATCTATGCCAAAAGGAAATGTGTTTTCTTTCTACAAGTATAACACAAAGGTAAAACATAAGATCTATGTAACACGTAGGTAAAAAATTCTGACACTGCTGGTTTTTAGATCTTGATCAATGTGATCCACTTATCCTTTAATTTCTTGTCTGCACAATTATCATTGGATACTGCAGCAGAAAGTAAAGAGACACAGCAAATAAGTAAGCATTAAAGATCTGGTTTTCCTCTACTGTAAAATATCCAAAATAAAGAAAAAGTATTTAAAAATAGATTTTAAAATATTGTTATATTAATTAAATATTTTAAAACATTAGCACAAATCAGTTCATTTCCACTGTGGCTTTGTATCCATCCTTTCTGGGTGTGTGAAGGGTTGCTTGTGTTCTTAAGAGTCCTTTATTCTTCCAAGCAATTCTACACAATGTCATTTGTCAAGAGTTCTTGTAGATCTGACTTTGTGGAAATGGTTGGGATAAGCAACGGCCAGGAGCTAACTGAATTCCTTGGGATAGTCTCTGCTGCAGCAAAATGTAAAGATTTCAAGGTGTCGCCTTCTCCTTCAGCCTTTGAAATTTCCCAAATTCAGAGATATTTTGTGGTAATGGAAGATATCCCAATAATAACTCTTCAGTAGTAATGTTATCAGCAACCAGAATCTCACATGGTTATAGTAACAGCAACAGCAAAAATCTCATAAGGTTACAGTAACATAACCGGCGGGGGTATTGGACTAGATGATCTTTCAAGGTCCCTTCCAATCCCTAACATTCTGTGAATCTGTGAATTTGTGAACCTACAAAACCAAAAGAGCTTGTCTCCTGTCCATCTTAACATCTGAAGATGGAAAATAATGGATTTGTGCTTATTTCTACGATGTTTAATGTTAAATTGGTTTCTGTGCACTGATCTGGATCAATCAGGACCGAAGAACATGGCAGTTCTACCATGTAGTGTTTCTGACCCTTTTTTAAATCTGTTGTGGACAGATTTCCCAGGCGGCAAAAATATCCTTTGATGGTTTCAGGATAGAATCTCTTGTTTGTTAAGTGCCTTCCAGATAATGATACCAATGAATCTTGCTCCAGCGGGAGGATTGGACTAGATGTTTTTTTGAGGTCCCTTCCAATCTCAAACATTCTGTGATTCTGTTAAACGAGCATAGTGGAAATGCCACTTTCACTACACAGGATTTGCAAGTATTGTTGATACTTCTAGCCCTGGAAATTGGAGATAATAATTCATTTACAAAATTATTCCCTGCATTCTGTGCTTTGCATAATTTGCTTTGACTCAAACGTGCAATGTTTTTTGAAAAATTTCACTTGAGAGTGTATTCTAGTTTTATGCTCCAGTTTAAGTACAAATTTCCTGATGTGTGATCCACTCTTTCTCTGGCTTTATAGCATCATCTTACCTGTAATCAAAACTTACAGCCAACCACCTAGTTCATGCATCTCGAGTGATCTCCCTGCCCATGGCAGGAGGGGTTGGAAACAGACGATCTTTAAGGTCCCTTGCAAACCAAACCTTTCTAGGATTCTATGATCTGTTTCAATGAAAGTTTAAAATTTATGGATTTTTGTGAGTATTACAAGATTTCATGAAGCAGTCAAAGGGGATATCAAGCCAGCAAACACTCTTTAGAATGGTTGGCATCTTGTATTCATTGCTGAGAAAATACAAAGAGAAAATAAAGACGGAAGGTGAAAATGTTGAGAGCCCAGCGTTTGTAAGGAAGCAGCAACATGTGAGATCGAAATACTGAGCAGTTTCTCTGTCTGGCACCGAAGCTGTCAAGCAAGATGAGTTTAATAGGAAATAAGTTACTTGGAACATAGATATTTGTGTTTATGCAGACTGAGTGCTTTCAGTTTGTGTCTAGCAGAGTGACAGACATGCTGGTAACGTCCCCTAGAAAATGTGTTAGAAAAAAATTAACCCTTTCTTTTCTGCTTGAAGTATTCTCTCAGAAGAAAAAATTTAAAAAAGAGTGCAATGATAGCTGCTTCTTCCTACACCAATAGTAAAAAACAACTGTATGTCAGAAATGAAAATTGCTCCCTTTAATTCCTAAGATATTCTGATTATAGAATCATAGAATGAGAGAATGGTTTGAGTTGGAATGGACCTCTAAGTTCATCCAGGCCCACTCCACTGCAGTGAGCAGGGACATCCTCAGTTAGAACAGTCCCTCTGCAGCTTTCCTGTAGGTCCCCTTCAGCTACTGGAAGGTCTCTGTAAAGTCTCCTTGGAGCCTTCTCCTCTCCAGGCTGAACAGCCCCAGCTCCCTCAGCCTGTCCCCAGAGCCAGAGCTGCTCCAGCCCCCTGAGCATTCCCGTGGCCTCCTCTGGCCCCGCTCCATCAGGTCCATGTCCTTCCTGTGCTGAGGGCTCCAGAGCTGGACCCAACACTGCAGGGGAGGTCTCCCCAGAGCAGAGCAGAGCAGAGGGGCACAATCCCCTCTCTGGCCCTGCTGGCCACGCTGCTTTGGATGCAGCCCAGGATGCCATTGGCCTTCTGGGCTGCAAGTGCCCAGTGCTGCCTCATGTCCAGCTTCTCCTCCACCAGCACCCCCAAGTCCTTTTCCTCAGGGCTGCTTCTGTAACCTCATCCCCCAGCCTGGGTTGATGATGAGGATTGTAGAAGGGGGATTATCAAACATACTAATGGTGAAGAATGTTCTCCTAAGAGGAAATAACAAGTTTTACTATGATCAAAAGATGGTTAGAAGCTTGTATTCAATGCAACAGAGTATGGCTGCTGATCAAACACAATTTTCCAATGCGTATCAGTTTATATCGGATCAACTCTGGGAAAAATCTCCTATCACCTTGCCTTTTCTCTTGTTGAACTGTTTATCGATGCCCGTGTAGGCTTAGAAACAACATCAGGATTTATGTTTGATGACAATGTCATAAAGCAGGTGCATATTTTAAAACAATGAGTTAAAGGAGATACTATTTGTCTTGTGCCCTGTTTTCTTTCCTTATACAGTCTTCTATACTTAGCAACAGTTACAGAAGACAGAGAATCCAGAGTAGAAAAAGGAAACCAAACAATGGTTATAGCAGTAGAAAGTAGAGACAATATGACAACAAAAGGTGTCCTTTGCTAACCCAGTGAGAGGGAACTCCAGGCTTATTGTTTTCTGTAGAGTACAAAAGGACATATCATTTCTTTGAAGTCTTGTTCTCGGTATTTTAGAGACAAATATATAGTTCCAATGGAGAAAAATAAAATGATAATCTTCTTAAGCCTCCCTCTTGTTCTTCTTTTCTCACACAGACGCTTCTTGGACATTACATTTTCTCTAGAGGAGCCATAAATTAACTCTTAATAGGCGCAGCTCTCACAGAGCATAGTGCATCATTTGGATATTGCATTCTTTACTATAAAACATTTGTCTCAACAGAAAAAGCATTCATTATTAATGACTACTTTAGTCAATATTTAATGTATCTCCATTCTTCTGAAATATAAAATTATCGGTATAAAATATTAATAAACACATAACTGTATCTCATTTAATTACACGTAAAACTTAACAGTGTAAGTCGAGAATACATTTCAATAAGTCTCAAAACCAGGATCAACTTAAGTGAAAATATGGTAGAATATACACATCTTGGTTGCAGCATTTGTGATGGGCCAGATGAAGTGTTTAGGATGTTAGCACAGAGAGCATCGTTCTAGCAATGAAATAGAAAAGACAGACTATGAATATGTATCCATCTTTAGGAAAAAAATGTCTGACATATCGAAATTTAATATTCTTTCTATTTGATCTTCTAGATATCAGTTACCCCATGCATGATTGTTGAAAAAAAGAACTGCAGGGTGTATAAATAATTCTTAACTTTATAGGACTTCTATTCTATTCTATTCTATTCTATTCTATTCTATTCTATTCTATTCTATTCTATTCTATTCCTTATGAAAGCTATGTTGATTAACCCTGTGAACTGCAGCCTAGAAGCCTCGCAACTAAAGATGAAGAAAGAAAAAGAGGGATCAGCTGAGTGGATAAGTAGCAACTTTATAAGGACTTTGGTTCATCAGGTCCATGCCCTGGTCAGGAAAGTCCTTGCAGGTCAGTTTGGAAGGTCTTGGAATCATATTTGCAAAACTTGAATGCTGAGATTCTACAAGAAAAAAGTTTTATATGGGATTCATGAATTGGGATTCCCCAGGGAAAATGCCATAGCATTCACTGTTTTTCAGCATTTAAATCTCATCAACTACTTAATGCCTTATATGTCGCTATAGTAGTAAAGGCTTGCTTGCCATTGGACAATTGAAGCTGTTTCCATATAAACTATGGAGTTCTTTGACCCCTACATTTTCTAACCCTTCCCTTTCAGGTGTTCAGATAATTAGAAAAAATAAAACAAAAATGATTCTAGCTTTTAGTGCCGCGTCCATTATGTCTCAGTACAAGGAAGACGTGAGCCTGTTGGAGTAGATTCAGAGGAGAGCTTCTTCATAGGAGCAGCTCTCCTATGAAGAAAAGGCTGAGAGAGTTGGGGTTCTTCAGCCTGGAGAAGAGAAGGCTCCAGGGAGATCTTATTGTGGCCTTTCAGTACTTAAGAGGGATCTATAAGAAAGATGGAGACAGACTTTTTTTAGCGTGGCCTGTTGTGATAGGACAAGGAGTAACAGTTTTAAACTAAAAGAAGGTAAATTTAGACTAGATGTAAGGAAGACGTTTTTTTACAGTAAGAGTGGTAAAACACTGGAACACATTGCCCAGAGAAGTGGTAGATGCCCCATCCTTGCAAACATTCAAGGTCAGGTTGGATGGGGTAGTGAATAGCCTGCTCTAGTTGAAAATGTCCCTGCTCACTGTAGAGTGGTGGGACTAGATGACCTTTAAATGTCCTTTCCAACCCAAATCATTCTATGGTTCTGTGACTCTGTGGTTCTATGATTCTATTAATGCCTCAACTTCTGGGAAGCAAAGAATTAAATCTCCATTGTGCTAATTTTCACAGCCTTCATGGCAACATAATGAGATCAAAATTCCTTAAAGGGCCAAATTATTAGGTCATTAGCTCTAGGCGTGAGAACTTCAACCTAATTTTTCAAAATACAGAGTTAGTGCACATTAGGCAGACATGACCAGAGGTCAGTACCAGCATATCTCAAAACAAGCAGAATGGGTACTTGCCAGTTGGCAGACTGGTAATAGGAATCCTGTTCACAGCAGTTACCTAAATTGCCTCAGTAATTAGTAGCAGTAGAGTAGTCTTGTCTGTTAACCAACACTGCATCAGTTTAATAAATGAAAATCATAAAACCTCAGCGGGGAGGTGAGTTTGTTTTGTCAAGGGGTTAGCGGGCTACCACTGACAGATCTCTTCAATCTCCAGATAGAACAAAATGAAAAACAATCAGCAAAATTTAATGTGTTATTGTAGAAATACGACAGAATGGGAAATATATGCCTCTTTTTAAATGCAGGAGCTGTGTTTGTATTTTGACTACATTTGCAACAAGTCTGAAGTGCGTGCTAATTCCTCAACCAACATCATTTAAACAGAGATAAAGGGCTCTGCCATGCTTAATAGCTACATTCAAAGTCCCCCTCATGTGCCAACAAAAGAAATTCTGAAAGAAAAAAAGCTATCATTAAATGTAATACTAATGGAGAACTTTCTAATTCCAAAAATACAGTATGTGAAAGGCTGAGGTGCTTATTTTGTTGCTACTATGGGAAAATATCTGTGCTAATACCCTCTCTGTGGAAAAATGAATAGATGTCCTGTGAGTGTTTGTTGTTTTAAAAGACTTGACATCGTACTAAGAAAAAAGCAATTACTCCTCCTGTTCCACATAGCTTGGCTAATCTCTTGGTCTGGGATAAATGCCACAAGGTTTTTTTGTTCGTACTATTCCATACAAATTAGGGGAATTAAATTTGCAGAGGTTTTTTTTTTTTGCTATCTGATTTAAAATCAGGCAGAGAAAATGAAGCCAGCTTTAAATACATGAATAGTTCCACTTTTTACTTACAACTCCCCATAAGAAGGTGTTTTTAAAATGTACTAAGCAGCAGTTGAAAGATTATAGACAATAAATGCCTCTAAACTAAATGGTGCTGGTCCATCTCATTTAAACTCCAATTTTTAGCTAGAAAGGTTGGACTAGATGATCTCTGAGGTCCCTTCCATCCTGATATTCTATGACGTGACGATTCTAAAGACATACATGCAAAAATACAGTTTTACTTGTAGAAGCTGTAGTTATCCGTGTGCATTTTTGCAAGGAATTCATGGATTTTTTTCAGGAAGGGTAGTATTCCTACATTATTTGGTCTAATATTTTGCCTATTCCACACTACTTCGTTCCCTATACGGTATTCTTTTAGCAAGACTTGTGGCCTGGTGTTGCATTAAAGGGGTGTGTAGTGTGTGAAAGGTGTGTGTGGAAAGGGGAGAGGGGGAAAGGACAAAAGGAGGAAAGGGACACATTTCCCTGTCAGAACCCACTGAGCAGTTTCGCAATGTCAAAGGTGGAAAAGGCAAAGTCAAAGGTGGAAATGGTAGTTACCTGCTCCTGAGTCCGGTTAAGGACTCACACTGAGGCAGGTTACAAATTCCTGACCCAGGACTCCCTGGTTAAGGGGATGTAACCGACACGTGTGTGTCTATCTCGGAGCTCCGGCTGAAGCAGTAATTACCAGTGTCAAAGCCCAGTAAAGGACTTATGCTGAGACAGTTGAAAGGTTAAAACAATAGGTTTGATTTATTAAAGCGACAGAGAGGTTCAGAATAGCTGTTGAGAAATACACTGCCTGCAAAAGGATAACTGAGCTCAAGTTAGGAATTCCCAGGTAACATCTGATGCAGACGGAGGTGCAGGCCTGGGTTATATCGCTATAGCTAGAAGAAATGAGAGGTATACAGTATATTGAAATCACAATTCTTCCCAAGAAGGTGTCCCTGTCTCAGACGGAGGCAGAGGAGCACAGCCTCTCGACCGTCTCTGCTGCACCTTTCAGGCTTCTCCCCGCCGAGGCCCGCATCCCCTTGCTGATTTTATATCCCAGTTCTGTCTGCCCCTGCCTTCTAGAGGGCATTTAGCATGAATTTAGGTGGAGAGTTAAGTAATACAGTCCTATGGATTTAGCTATTAATTAGGCAAAGGTCTCTGCTTGAACACTCGGGTCTTCAGGAGTTGTTGGTGCCTGTTGGCCTGGCCCAACCAGGGCTGGTTGATCTTCACCAGACTCCCTCCTTCAGCTGTTTGGCTGCCAACTGAAAGGATCTCTAGGCTCAGAGAGAGCCCAAGAATCTCACGGTCATAAACATCTCAACCTTTCTCACAAAGCGTGCTAAATTAGCTGTATTTCTGTCTCACAGCAAGCTAGGCTGGCAAGTTAGGCCGTTATGCCACACCTGGTTTAAAATGAAGGTATGCATGCAGGCAGTAAGAGGCTCAACACTATCCTTGTAAATGCATTGCCCTCACTTTTAAAAGTGATGCGTTTGATTTCCAGTTTCATAGAATCCTAGAATCCCAGGTTGGAAGGCACCTCGACGATCATCTAGTCCAACCTTGCAAGGGAAAGAAATACAGTTAAAACGAGCTGTCCCAGCACCCTGTCAAGCTCAACCTTAAAACTGTTCTAAAACTGAGGAATCCACCACTGCCCTTGGGAGATTATTCCAATGTCTAATTGTCTAAGGTCAGCTTTGCTATCCACTTCCTGGTTCTTGGTATTCCTTTCTCTGTGCAATTCAAGACCCTGTCAGTACCTGCATTTTCTCCCTGTGAAGACACCAAGTTGCAGTTACCCCATCACCTTCTAGTCTCCTTTCTCCTAAGATAAATAGCGTGTTCTGGATTCTTCAGCAGCATTTCCTACAAACCTTGCATGCTTTTGAGGTGTTTTACTCATCCTTTTCAATATTTCTAGTATTTTAATGTCTTTCACAGACATGACAAGAGCGCAGATGGTGATTCAGGACTCTGGTGGCATATCCAGGGTAAAAGACATATCTTGCATCCTGTGTACTACTCTACTGCTCAGACAACCAAGAATTCTCCCTTTCTGCACAGTTCTTCTATGCTATTGCTTATGTTTTATTACGGCCTGACATATTATTATGCTTCTTCTTTACAAGTTATGGTTTCTCAATCTATGAGGATGATCTGCCTTTCTTGTTCACAGATGTAGGATCCAGAATTCAATTAATAAGTTATTTTTGTTTGAACTGGCTCAGTGCTCCACGACTCATATCTTCTTATCATTTATCATTCAGTCAATCTTTTCATCTGCACATTTTACTGGCAGTGATTTTATGTTTACTTCTGCTTCATTGATTAAACATTGAACAATGTTGGAAGTTACCATGCCTATGGGATGTCAGTAGAAATTCACATTAGAAGACGTGTTTCATCTATCACCAGCTTCCTGAGATGTCATCTGCTTTATATTCCATTTAATATTTACATCGCTGATTTCAAATACTGATATATATATAAAAATAAACTACTAGATATATTTATAAGTAAATATAAACATATAACCATATAAATATTATAATATACTGTATATGTAAATAATATACAGTACTTCGCTACAAAAAATCTTACAGGAAGCTGTTTCATCAGTACAGACAGTATTATAAAATACATTTATAATTTGAAAGAAGGAAAACAAGTTTGTTTAACACGGCCTATGTTCTGCAAAATTATGATGATTGATAGGCATTAGCTATAATTTAATCCTTTGATTCTTTACTAAATAAATCTCTAGCACTTTTTCATTATTTTGGCTGGGACTCAAACTAGGCTGTGTAGCCTTGGAACACTTGATTGTCCTGCTAACTTTTCTTTAATACTGAGAAACAACACCACTGGATTTATGGGGTTTTCTTCCTTTGGGATTAAAAAGTGAGGGGAAAAAAGAACTGCTATTATAATTATCTCAAACAACTCCTATATAGCTCCATTATGTAAATTGTCCAGATCATACAGCTCTAAATGTTTATGTCAGCTGTATATAGTACAGCATTTTCTTTGCTGTCTTCTACTTACAGGTGGCCTGCAGTCTACTTCAATAATTCTGATGTGATAGGAAGATTATAACACTATTTTGCAAAATACAACCCAAAAGACCACAAGACTTTACTAAACCTTATGTTAACACTTCACAGTAATAGACCTACCCCAGTTGTTAACAGGATTTTTATTATTGCTCTTACGATTTTACGAAACATACAGAATCAGAGAATCCCAGGTTGGAAGAGACCTCAAGAATCATCTAGTCCAACCTTGCAAAGTAAAGAAATATAGTCTAAATGAGGTGGCCCAGCACCCAGCTGAGCCTTAAAACTGTCCAATGTAGTAAATTCTGATGGAAAGTATTTAGTGGGATTTTTTACTCAATAAAGAAGGCATTAGCCCATGCTGATCAGTGCTGGTCAGACCGCATCTCGAGTCCTGCATTCAGTTTTGGTCCCCACTATACAAAAAAGATGCAGACAGGCTGGAAAGGGTCCAGAGAAGGGCCACGAGGATGGTTAGAGGACTGGCAGAGCTGCCAGATGAAGAAAGGCTGAGAAGACTGGGTTAGTTCAGCCTTGAGAAGAGAAAGCTTAG
>WEIS01018769.1:2619-17292 GCA_013389965.1 Todus mexicanus | reverse complement strand
TTTTAAGGCATAAAGGTTGTAATAACTGGGTCACTCACATTGGAAGTTGCATAAGAAAGTAAGAAAGATGTATAATTCTAGATGCAAATAGTGAAACAGCTAGTAGAACTATTTGTGGTTTATTTTGTATAACTCTATATGTTATGTTTTAGATGTCACTTCGTAATGGTTTCGCTAAGCGATATTGAAATGGTAGTGAATTTTCAGAAAGCCTCAAAGCATTTAGTTCTCATATTTTCAGTTCAGTGGGGGAAATATTAACAAATTCTTTTCAAATGCTTGTAAGTTTAGGGATTTTTTTCCTTTATTGTGGGACCCTACAAAAAAACCAACAGTGAAAAGTCAAATAAAATTAATAGAAGAGCCGTTAATGTTGTTAACTTTTCGGAGAGAACTCTAATGGGAATAGAGGCTGTGAAGCAGTCTCTCTGAATTATCACATTCTGTAAAATTAGCTTTCTAAATTAAAAATGATGAAGAGCACACCCTTCTGGCATTGCAGATGAGCTTTAAAGACAAAACATTTGTTTGTTTTTGTCTGTGTGTATGTTCACAATTATTCTTAAAAGTCCTAAGAAAGAGAATGACTTTTTTTTCCTGAGGAAAAATGTTGATTATTGAATTTTAAAATAAGAGCAAAATTTATTCATTCCTAAGACCAAAGGGAAAATGGGTTTTTTCCAGTGTGTGGATATATATCTCCGATTTTGTTGTCTGTTTCTAACACAAGCAAACCCATTAAGTTAGGAGACAAGAAAGTAAAAATACATCTTTAATAAATAGTTATTAATTTTGTGGAACTCACATGAATATGAGGATTAAATACAGAGGTTGATAGATCTGTGGATATGGGTTGCAGCTAATCTGCAGAATAAAATTCTGAAAACTAGTTTTATGATGAATAATATAATGACAGTTACTTGGCCATTATCTGTGTTAGAGGAAGAAGTTTACTTTTTGAATGTTTGTGGGGGTTTTTCATTGGTTGGATTGGGGTTTTTTTGTTTTGTTGTTGTTTGGTTGGGGTTTTGGTTTGGTTTGGTTTTGTTGTGTTTTTTGTTTTTTTTTTTTAAACAAACCCCTGCATTAATCACATAATCACATTAGAGTTGTGGAATTCAGCTCCTGACAATTATCAAGTACACTCGGATTTTTCATTCTGCCCCATTTTAGTTTTGAAAACTGTTAGTTTCAAACAGAGAACTTCAGCAAGCTGCAGCTGTTGGGAGTATTCTAGGCACCTGTGCATGAAACCTGACAGGAGTGAGGGATTATGAGCCAGATATAATTATCCAGGCAAGTAAGTTACCAAGTTTCTATGTAATTTTAGTTTCTGTAGTAAGGTGTTTAGTTGTTATTGAAAGTTACAGACACAGGAACAACCATGCTTTAATATTATTTGGAATATGGGAGATGTCAGATTAGAATGAGATTATTTAGAGTTGTCTGAACTCAAGTGATAGCAAAAAATGACTGGAAAACCTGTGTTCATGTGAACTGCATTCTTCCTGTAGACACTGTAGGACAGTCATTTGTACAAAGTTTTCTAGACAAGTGTTCTTCAGCATAATTCCTTTCTCGTATAATAACAAATAATTGCATTGGTTTTGGTCGAGCTTCTACTCACTTATTCTTCTGTTCGCGGATGGATGGTAAATGTTTTTTGAACTTGAATCTAGTTCGTATATTTTAATTTCTGTTGTTAAATAGGTGTGTGGAAAGTATACCATATCAGATAACAAAAATCAACTATCAGAATTGCCTTCTTCCAAATTAGATAAACAGCAAATCCTGTTGAAACCACTCACTGTTTTGAGATTGTCATGGTCAGACTTGCAGAAAGAAATAGAAATAAAATAGCAGCTTCTTTAATGCTGGCCTGCATCATTTACAGGGCTTTCATGAGATCTCCTGTCAGCTCACGTTAACCAGAAGTCATTGTTTCTGTTGGAAACATTGACAACTAGAAGTGTTTGGTTGCAGTGGGCCTCATTACTTATGTTTTGTTACCTTGTGATAATACTGTAATAGGTCATTACTGTTCTTGTTATAGAGAAAAGGATTTAGTTAGGTGATGCATAGTGGCTGTTTCTGTTGAAAATGTTTGCACCTTGAAGCTGCAATGCCTTGTCACATCATTAAAGTACAGTTCTAGGAAGAGGAAAAGCATATTTACTGGAAATGATCAGAATGGAATGACATCTGTGCGTTTGTGAGTCAGTCTTTAATATGTTAATGGCAATATGAAAAATGGACAGTTGCTGGCTCCACTGGTGGTGATGAGGGGGACTCTATCCAGCATGGACCCCACTATTTTTGTGGAGGGCGTGAATTTTCACTACTGTTGTTGCAGTATTTGCAAAAACATGGGAAGAGGCTGAGGGGACAATAGTGACTTCAGCTTTGTTTATTTCTGCCTCAGCATTTAACAATGCTTAAACACATGGTTAATCTCTCTCTCGTTTAAAATCATAGTTTAAAGAAATCTCTCATAAAAGTGTCTAAATGAAACTACACACCATAAAAGCTATTTAGAAAAGAAGTTTCTAATGGAAACACTGCCGCAAGATTTATTATAGTGGTTCTGAAATTGCACGGTTATAATAAGGGTTAAAGCTCAATTGTTCACTCTCCGGAAGCAATAACTTTCTCATTGGAATCTGAAAATAAACCCCTATGAATAAAATGACACC
This sequence comes from Todus mexicanus, assembly GCA_013389965.1. Classification (NCBI taxonomy): domain Eukaryota; kingdom Metazoa; phylum Chordata; class Aves; order Coraciiformes; family Todidae; genus Todus; species Todus mexicanus. Next base: position 14,599 of record WEIS01018769.1, on the reverse strand, counting down.
AAAGACTTAAGTTGTTTTCTTGAGACAGCTAGCCTTTTTGTACAGAAGCTATTCTGAAGTCTTATACTGTAGTTCTGCTGAAAAATTACACTGGCTTGCCAAATATCTTAATGGCTTTTCTCTCAGCAGTTGGTAATGGTGAAATGTTATTCTAGTAACCATAATGTCTCTCATAAAACAATTGCATACAATATGTAGTGTACTTCTATTTTAGTGAGCACTTCCATCGGGCTTGTACTGCCAGTAGCCATTTAACATTTCATAGCAAACTGCTTACCAGTCCTTCAAGTGTAATATTGCAGAAACAGTGAAGAAATGCGTGATTAAAAGCATTCACTGAGAGTGGACCATTTAGTACTACCCTATCTTGCAAGATAAACCAGCCTTCACATATGTAGGCGCTCATCATATAAATGACAGTTCTATGTGGTCATTTAATTTTATGATCTCAATTCTCGCATATATTGCTAACATAAATATAGCGTTCTCCTGCAGGGAGGTCTGCTGGGTGTTATAAAATCAGTAAGACCTCAATGGGTTCAAATGGACATCTTTTATAATTATTGCTATAAAATTTCTTGACAATGCATTTTGTTGTCCAATGGGTAAAGAAAATGATTTTCTGAAAGAATGGATTTTGACAAAGAGAGCAACAGAGCTTGGGCATTTGTTCCTGTGTTCAAGCATATTTAAATTACCTCCGTTACTCTTACCTTTTGGACAGAAGCCAATATCCTGGAATAACTTTTTACAATGAGACTCCAGTCAGTGCACGGCTATGTTTTCCGTTGTTTTCTGATGTGGCGAGACAATGTGAGATATCTAGAGGGAAAAGATTAATTTGCGATTTAATGCAATTAAATTCTATTTGCCAAGCAATTCTTTTTACATGCCCTTGAAGAGACTGGGGAATCTGAAAGAGGATGAGGGCAATAAATATATTCCCAGAAGTGGTTTTGAGGGAAGAAACAGACTCTTCCATGCTAGAATTCAGGACAGTACTATTGGCTGCAAATCATCAGGAGGGACCCTCTTATGACTTTCTTACATTTCTCAAAAATGTTTCTCTCTGACCTGTATCTGAAAAGAAATTTCTATCCCATTTATTCACATTTGCGTAGTAAAAAAAGTACATATAAAGTTTCTTTTAGAAGGCTGAATAGCAAGATTTCTCTTTCTGTGCTTGAATAGCCTCTGGAACATTGACTTTGCCTACAGGGTGGCTGTGTTGTGCAACTGCACAGATGTGCAGCTCTGTGTGCTTGCCCCAGGGACCACCAGCAGACTGCAGAGAACATGGTCTGCCCACTGTCGGTCAGGAGCTGGAGTTAGGAGGCTCAGTGCTGATGTCTCTTTGAAGGTGGATACACTCAGAAGTGATTCAGTGCTTTAGTGCCTCAGTTTACTTAGCTACTGATTCAATTTCTGTAAAACATCTGTAGTGGTTGTTTTGGACTAGTAGTGAATTCTGAATCCACCAGAATAGGACAGCATCTGTATCTGAATTGATAGTCTGGATCAGTATCTCCTATTGCCTTCCATATCAAGGTTCTACTTTTTCTTTCTACTTTTTGTTTGTTTAGTTGGGTTTTTTATGTAACTGTACATGCTATATTATCGAAAGAGTCAGTTTTCTTGTGGGTTGGTGATACTTCATGGATTTAATTGAAATTACAGTGATTGATCCTAGCTTATGATCTAGTTCCTCTTGCCCATCATGGCATGGGCAGGGAAAGTCTGCAGCATGTAGGGGTTCTCTGTCTTACTCCCTTTGATTTTGTTTTAGAAGTATCTCTCTTATATAGCAACGACTTCTTCAAGTTATGCATGTATTCTTATGTTGTTTGATTGCACAGTGTCTGATCTCTAAACAGTCTTGTAAGTGCTGCAGTATCACATAGATGGTAACAAGGGAAATGCAAACCTGAGTGTATTGGAGTAAGAAGTGCAAGTGCAATATGCGTTTACCCCAGGAGTTAATCGGATGGTTACGACATAATTATAGTAATGAAGGCGTAGGTTTGCAGTTGATAAATAACTGCACGGTAACCTTTGGTAAGATTTAGGTAGCAAGTAAGTTAACTTGTTGCCACTGCTGTGTTCATTAGAAAAAGGTCTCGGCAAAGGTAAAACAAACAGTATATTTATTAATGTATATGTATGTTGGGTGTTGGCAGCTCATATTTTTGACGCTTTTTCCTATGCAGTTCTAAACCCATTATATTAATTGTTTTTCTTACCTGAAATGAGAGCCAAATGTCTCCAAATACACTTACCTTTGAAGTAATTAAAATAAAGTGTCTTCTGACCATAGCAAATAAGCAAACATGCTCTGCATGAAAATGAGCAATGATAAGGAAAAAATTGTTATGCAAGAAAGCAGTAAGGCAAGGAAAAAAGAGAGATTGTAGTAGCAGTTTCTTAACTGGAACCTTAGCAAACCTAATCAATTATTCTAAGCCATCTCACACATAAATATGTGTTAGCTGCTATAGCTTGGAGATATTTATTAAGAAGATTGTCAGATTTTTCTATAAGGGGTCAAAGCCATTTTATTCCATGCATGTTCCAGGAAAAAATAATTTACAGGAATTCCGAACATTTGGGGAAGTTTCTAATTGTGTAAAAGGGTTTTCATGCCTTTCACAAATACTACCAGTTTTCTCATATTCTTGCTTGAGTGGGTAGGCAAAACCAGGGGTGGGCAAATGTGTAATTCCTAAGCAGTTACAAAATACTGAGTCTATTTTTTAGCCTAAATTGAACCCGTAGAAGCAAACGCCAAAAGAAAAAGAGATCCATACAGGTCCCACAGGACTCCTGTATATGTTTTTGCTATATTCACTGTTCCTTATTTGTATAAAAGTATCTTAACTGTGCCTAAACTTATATGAAAGACTCAGGATTTCATTCTTGGACTTCTGCAGTAGAACTTGGAGTAATTGTACTGAAGCCAATGGCCCATACCTTGCCACCAATTTTTAAATAGAACTTCCAGTGGATTTCAATAAATACTTTTGCNGACATAATTATAGTAATGAAGGCGTAGGTTTGCAGTTGATAAATAACTGCACGGTAACCTTTGGTAAGATTTAGGTAGCAAGTAAGTTAACTTGTTGCCACTGCTGTGTTCATTAGAAAAAGGTCTCGGCAAAGGTAAAACAAACAGTATATTTATTAATGTATATGTATGTTGGGTGTTGGCAGCTCATATTTTTGACGCTTTTTCCTATGCAGTTCTAAACCCATTATATTAATTGTTTTTCTTACCTGAAATGAGAGCCAAATGTCTCCAAATACACTTACCTTTGAAGTAATTAAAATAAAGTGTCTTCTGACCATAGCAAATAAGCAAACATGCTCTGCATGAAAATGAGCAATGATAAGGAAAAAATTGTTATGCAAGAAAGCAGTAAGGCAAGGAAAAAAGAGAGATTGTAGTAGCAGTTTCTTAACTGGAACCTTAGCAAACCTAATCAATTATTCTAAGCCATCTCACACATAAATATGTGTTAGCTGCTATAGCTTGGAGATATTTATTAAGAAGATTGTCAGATTTTTCTATAAGGGGTCAAAGCCATTTTATTCCATGCATGTTCCAGGAAAAAATAATTTACAGGAATTCCGAACATTTGGGGAAGTTTCTAATTGTGTAAAAGGGTTTTCATGCCTTTCACAAATACTACCAGTTTTCTCATATTCTTGCTTGAGTGGGTAGGCAAAACCAGGGGGGGGCAAATGTGTAATTCCTAAGCAGTTACAAAATACTGAGTCTATTTTTTAGCCTAAATTGAACCCGTAGAAGCAAACGCCAAAAGAAAGAGATCCATACAGGTCCCACAGGACTCCTGTATATGTTTTTGCTATATTCAATGTTCCTTATTTGTATAAAGTATCTTAACCGTGCCTAAACTTATATGAAAGACTCAGGATTTCATTCTTGGACTTCTGTAGTAGAACTTGGAGTAATTGTACTGAAGCCAATGGCCCATACCTTGCCACCAATTTTTAAATAGAACTTCCAGTGGATTTCAATAAATACTTTTGCTTAAAAATCAACAACACAGCATGATTCAGGGAAATTACAAGGCTGCAAGCAAAAATGGTAGCTTATTTTTCCTTTCGTTTTCACAATACCTTTTGTTTAGTTCTACAAAATATGATTATTACAATAGATACAAATCGGTATGGCATCAGAATTGGATGTTAGAGGTTTCAGTGATGTTCCAAAGCTCCACTGACAGTAAAACTAAAAACTTTTAATTAACATATATGGAGAGAATGCGAGGGATATATCCCTGTGTTTCTTCCCCAAAAATCTTCTTTACTTTTTGTCAGCATGGAGATAAGCCATATTGCTGCCAGGACAACCTTTATATTCATTATGAATTGCAGCCACCTTTTTTTCTGATCCCAACAGAAGCAGCAGCTACTTTACAGCATACAGCTTGCCAAGTTGTAATTGAGCTCCATCCACCAGTGCTGCTACGTATGTGCACGAATAGAATGCAGGAGTGTTTTTTGAGAAGGTCAGCGTTTCAAAGGAGATGGCCAGTGCCTGGATTGTGAGATAGCACTGGAGGCGGACTTTGTCTAATGTGCTGGGGAAGTGAAGTAATTATGAAGAAGCAAGTGAAACTAATGACTGGCATATCTTACCAGAACTAAAGAAAACTTAGAAGAAAAAAAATATTCTCGTTCTTCTTTGCTTAATTTTAAGGCTGTATATGAAATGAGTGCCAGAAGCTTGTTCTAAACCCTGAGTCACCATTTATGATAGGAGATGGAGACAACTGGGTGCTGTGAACCAGTGATATGCTGCATGTTGTTGTGCACAGACAGAGGCAAAGAAGGCATTCAGCAACTCCGCTTTCTCTGTATCCTCTGTCACCAGCGGACCCCCCTCATTCAGCAGTGGGCCTACATTGCCTCTAGTGTTAGTTTTATCTGCAATGTATTTGATTTCCCCTAGCAATTGCTTGAAAAGGCCAAAGTTTGCCCTACTGAAGTCCAGAGTTGTGATTCTGCTTGACATTCTGTTCCTGCCATGAGATCTTGAACTCCACTATCTCATGGTCGCTAGCTACAACCTTCATTGCTTCAACTAGACTCTCCTTGTTAGTGAGAAAGAGATCCAGCAGTGCTCCCGTCCTCGTTGGCTCACCCACCATTTTCATCAGAAAGTTGTCATCAGTGAACTGAAGGAACCTCCTGGACTGGGGATGGCTGGCTGAGTAGGTCTTCCAGCAAATATCCCCCAGGACAGCAAGGCCGTGTAACTGCGAGGCTGCTACTAGCTGCCTGTAGAACGCTTCATCAGCTTCCCCATCCTGATCCAGTGGCCTGTAGTAGACACCCACAATATGCCTATGCCAACCTGCCCCTTAATCCGCACCCACAAACTCTCAACTCGCTCTTCATCTACCCCTGGGCAGCACTCTGTGTTTGTGCCAGAGTGCTGGCTGAGCTGACTGAGTTGCCACGTTCTTCTTCCTTGTGTCTCTTGGCCAGTACCGACCATCTTCTCCCAGCCCCCAAGAGATGCTTCCCCCCCGCCCTGTGCTCAGCCAATCCCTGTTCCTCTCAGTAATTAAAAGCAATTAGCAGGAGCAGCTCTTAGTGCTGTCGCTCTCCACCATTGCTGGCTGCACTGGGCTGGCGCCATGAGGAGAAAGAAGATCCCTGCCTACCACGCTGCACATATTATCTGTCAAAATTGGGCCAACCAAGGATGTTATATTCCAGGAGCAATGGGCATGGGTATGTGAGAGTAAGTTATACTGTAATTTCAGTGTCTCACCTGCCTTACTGCAGCTGCCAGTGGTGCACTCTGATGCTGTGGTAAAGGTAAGGTAGGTTGAAGGTGTAAGCTGCCTTAGATAAATCATATGGTAAGAGAGTGTCCCAGCTTTTACCCATGATATACTTAAGGAAGCTCATACATTACTTGCAGTATGGCACCAGCTCCGAAGTGTACCAGAAATTCCACAGAACTGGACACTTCCCTCATAGCCCCTTCCCACTTTCTGCAGCAGGTAGACATTGGGGTCTAGGGACAGCTTTGCATCTAGCCCTGCCCCAGCATAGTGTTTGGAGATGAAGGAAGCAGCAATGAGAAAAGCGTTCACTTCTCCATTATGATGTTTGTTTGTTTCTTGTTCAGTGGAGCAGTTATTTCGTAACACAACTGTCCTGAATCCACCTAATGGAACTGCTTAAAGCTGAGCCACTTCAAATACTGGAACATAGGAGGAATGCATATTTTACAATCACAATTATCCATATCAATAGATCAGTTAATGTGAAGCTATTGGTAGAATATGGCAAGATCTTAGTATTTCTGTTTCCATCAAAGGCATTTTAGATTGTTGGGATACTTCATTTTTTAGAGATTTTCTGTAGATGTGAATGAAGACCTTATAACTAAATGTGTAGAACATTTTCCCAAGCATAAGTCCGGTCCCCAAGGTTACAGTAAGCACATTAAACAGTATAAGGTACAGTTAAGTGCATTTCACTGAAAATAAGGTAAAGATCCATAATGGTCCAGGATAAATACGGGTAAAAGGGCATTGTGTGTCCAATAGGCTTTAAAGCTACTCAAAATTACGTGCTTTTAGATGTCACAGAAATATTTTTTCATATTTGTCATGTAAGAGAGGAATTAAATTTATGTCTAAATAACTTGTTTTGAAAAAATGCATAGATGGGAGTGGTTTTTATTATTATTTTTGCTTCTTTTTTTTTATCTGAAGTTTGGAGTGCCAGTATGAATTAAGGTTTGCAAAGATGCTTCATTGCCCATGCTTATAGCAGGCTGGGATCTATCTGTTCAAATCAAGTCCAGAAGCTGAGCATTTCTGTTAGCTCGGAAAGGCAGGGTTTAGTAGTTTAAGCTCTGCCCCTTAGGTATGTGGCTGGCGAAATGAAACTGCATTGGAACCCTCCAGCTTGGAGTGTTCATGGAGCAAGCGCGTGCCTTTCAAAAGACATAATTTCAAAACACCCTGTGAAACTCTCTGTCCCATTTGCAGTCTGTTGAAAATGGATGGTGTGTAGTTAGTTATCCACTGTTAGAAAGGCTGCCCTAACTCAGTGAAGCATCTCTGTTCCCATGTGGAGGCACTCTTACTCCTCCAAACTGTAATTGCCGTTTTGTCCTGAGTATTATTTATGTTCTCTCTACATAGGTTTGAGTCGGTAATACGAATGGAGAGAGAGAGAGAGCCATCTTGTGGAAGATTGCTTTAATATCTTCCCGTTTTAGATGGCAGGCACTTCAGAAGCTCTTAATTCCGCAGACTTTATTTTTGAGATGAGAGACCTCAGTTACAAGTAAGCGTCCAATAATATTTATACAGATGTGTCACTTTCTGCACAAAGGTTTGTTACGTGAGCAGGGAACAATACTGCTCCAACATTTGGCTTCTGGCAATTGATACATGTGAGCAGCATGTTCTTTCGCCCCATCTTGAACTACATAATCAGCAGTTTCTTCTCTTCTTTCCATATTGCTGCTGTGTGCAATTTAGATATTAAATATATGTCTTGATTTGCTTTGTAACAGACTGCAAATGAAGCTTCACTGCCTCATCTTGGAAATGTGCAGTGAAAGTAGAGTTGAAAATAATATTTTTGCCTTCATCATTACTGCTTTCAGTTGAATAAATGCACAATTTTTCCAGACTACAGCGAACATTAAAAAGCTGTTCTCATCTACAGGTTCCAGCCTGAGATGTGCAAAATGTTTCTAATGAAGCTGCAAACCATGTGAAAACAGAGTGATAAAATTGTCTGCGTAGCAGAGAGGGGATTCTGCTTCAAGAAAAAGGAAAAAAAAGAAAAGAAGAGCAGAGGACATCTTTCTGGTAAGAGCAGATGATGTGGGTCTAGGAAAGTGTGAACCCTTGAAAAAGGGAAAATGAAAATGGTACCTAATGTTCTAGCTTCCCCTCCTGAGTTACTATTGGGACGAGCTATATTTTTCAACCCCTATATGAGGCAAGGAAGGGTGGTGCCAGGTCACTGAAGCACCCTGTGGAAGCAGAGGTGACAGGTTGAATGTCTGAAGGTTGGCCTATTGCATGTTCATCTAGTCAATCATCTACCTAAACACTTATGCGGCAACGACCACAAGACTATTTAGTAGCTTAAATGCTGTAGTCAACAGGTGCTCTGACAGTCTCAAAATTCCTGCTAATTAGAGATGTTGATCCTTTCTAACATGCTTGATTATGTTACCAATGGGAAAGTTAGCCTTGATTTAGGTGAGTTCTTTAAAGATGTCAATGTTTTTATCTGCCTTATTTTGCAAAGGATTCATGAGCTATTAAATAGGGAGAGATAAATTTAAATTCAGTCTAATCTGATATTTTGACAGATCAATAATAAACGCACATTTAGAGATTTTTTTTTTTTCATCCAGAATCACAACATACCTTTAATTTTGGTGTAGAAATGAACATAATGCTTTTGGGTTTGATCTGTTTTGGTTTTCCCCATCAGCATGAGTTGTATTTCAGTATTTGCAATACTTGATTCAAAGTCAATTTTGTATGGAAGGTGAGTATCTGTGATGTGCCACATTCAAGGTTTGGGAAACTAGACTGAACTGTGTGAAATACTTAGAAGTATTAGCAAGACTATGTGAAGTGTGGGATCTGAAACAATCAACTGAATAATTTTTGCATGGAGCTGGCAAATCTGTAACAATGTGATAATGTTGATTTAAAAATGAAATCAGCCATAACATTGGCAGACTATTACTCTTCTATCTCAAAACCCAGATTAGCCATTCAGTTGAAAGAAACTTTCTCTACCAGCTCATGTGATATTTTCCTTTCTTAGAAAAGCCAAACTGAAAAGAAATAAACAAACAAAAAGCATATCAAATGACAAGGAGAGTTAAGTATTTACCAATATATGATCATTAATGAGGCAGCCCTGAGTGGACCCGCTCCATCAGCAGTACTGCTCTAGGAAATAGTGTTCCCTTCCACTTCATGGGCTTTGTAACAGTTGCTCAGCAATGCTAAAGGACCCCCTTTAGCTACAGCTCTCCTCCTAGTAACTGCTGTAACTAGAAATACCCCAACTCTACTCGCTGTTTTCCTGTGTAGAATGTCAAAAAGAAAGGATAATGGGCTGTTGCACTCTGGCTTTTTCGAATCTTTCATTAGAAGCCCAAAGTGTATGTGTGTGTGTATTAAGCTGTAAATGTCATTACCTATTTCTCATGAATATTTCAGATTCAGAAATTTACAGGCTATTGTTCTCATAAGCAAAACATGTTGTTTCTGGATACCTCACTGATGAATGATACAGAAAGCCTCAGTAAGATGAAATAAATCTATTCCGAGTGTGAAGTACTGTGTAGCCTGGTTTTGCTTTATTTTGTTTTTCACTTGAATAGCCAGAGATGAAAAACAATGCAATATTTGATTTCAGTTTGGTTATTTGCCTGTGTGATGTACAGATGGCATAGTATTTCTTTAGTGTTTGACAGATGTCAAGGTACCTGAATGCTGAAGTCTTAAAGAATAACTGGTTTACTCTGGCAGATATTTTCAGCTGACACACTAGTAGGTCAAGCAGAGCTATAGCAAAGATGGGGCGAAGAGCGGTCTCTGCCTCACTTGCGTACATCAGTGATACAGCAATTCAATGCAAATGGGGTCTGGCTCCTTCCCTTCTGCCATCTTAAAAGGGGCTGCAAGTCCTTGATGGTGTGGTGAGCTAGTGGCTGTAGCTCAGGGGGCTCAGGGAGGTTGAAAGGAATGCTTGGTGGGGTGCCTGCTGCCTTGAGGCTGAGGATGGGGTACTAGTGCTGGGTGGGCCTGGGAAAAGGAAGTGGATGGATACTGCTCTGCTCTTAATACAAGTCCAACAAATTGTCAGTGGTAAGTTTTGTCACCCAGAGAAGGCACTCAGGTACCGTTCAGTGATATCATGCAGTTCACAAATGTAAAACTGCTTTCAGTGAATACGGAGAAAATAAGAATGAGTCATGATGAGCTCTCTGCATTATTCTGATGTGTATTGTGGATTTCTTCAAACTTGTGCATTGCTGACTGAGTGAATGCAGCTTTATGTCAAGGAAGTCTTTAAAATGGTCATTAAAGTTAGAAGAGGGAAAAGGAAAGTGCTGGCGCAGGTAAGATGACTTTCGATGCACAGCTTTAAATTGTCACAGTGACAGTCCAGAGTAGGATGGTTTACTTTTTTCAGGGCTCACTTGATGGCCAGGGAGAATTGCTGTTATTCTGTCCTGAGGAGAGAGGAGGGGGTTTAGAGAGATTTAAGGAGGTGAGGGGAGAGAGAGAGAGAGAGAGAGAGCAACACAGACCTTAGGAAGAATGAAAGCACTGAGAAATTGCAGGCTAAGGGCTTGCTGGTTCTCCCAAGCTGGACAGGTAGTCCAAGTTATCTTGAGCACCAGAGGAAGAGCTTGTGCTTAGGTAGGAAAATATATTTATGGAACTTTCCTTTGGTCTTCTACCATGACACTGACACATTCCATCACTGTGTGAAAGAACAGTGCATGCTTTCCTTTGCTTGTGAATTGCTTTCAATGTTTGCTGTCATGATGCAGTGCAGGATAAATCCTGTGAGAAGCCCATCCTAGCTTACTTGGCTAGGGAGTAGATAAGCATGCTTGGTATGCAGGGATGTGCGATCTAGGTGCTGATATGGGAGCTGGTGAGTTGTCAGACTTCATTTCGGGAGAGGTAAAACTTGAAGGCCTTGCCAATGCCATGCCATAAACATCAGATCCTGAGAAATGGCTGCAGAGCAGTGGTGTCACGAGCTGTACCAGGCGAGCAGGGAGGGCAAATGCTCCACTTTCAATAATGCAGAATACACTGTTGGAGGGAGTGTCTTTCAGTAATACAAAATAAATTATAATCCAATGTTTTGTTTTCTGTAACATTTTGGTTATATATTAAAACCAGTAAATTACACTGAGAGTATAATATTCAAAGGTCTAAGCAGTCTTTTTGAATCTCTATTTCTAGTTGATACTTGGGAATGATACCTTTCCTGAGCAGTTGGTAAGATTATCTAAGTATGAGCAGTTTATATTGTGAAAAAAGTACTGAAGATTCAACTTCTTTTTGCTTCCACCCCAGTGTCTCTGTAACATGTGTCATGATAGTGTTGCCTTCACCTACTGATGAAATTAGTAAATAAGTCAATTTAATTTTTTATGCACCTGTAAAATTGTCACATTGTAACCATAGAACAAACTATTATTTTTATAATACTCTTATTCCATAAAGGGCAGTTGTAAATTCCTCAGGATAATTAGATAAACAGGATAATTAGAGAAACAGATCACAAAAGCTAAGGGGTATTTACGTCATGTTTTTAAGTTTCTCCTATGCCTTTGGTTCACCATCAGTATCTGACTGTGGCAGGAGTGAACGGAAAAATCCCATTGTCTTCTTAAGGGCAAGGTTTCCAAATGTAGTCTAGCACAGGAATAATTTTTTTTCTAGGAGAGTTTTTCTGCATCTGTTAGTCATACAAGATTATGTGCATCATCCAGAATGCCTTGGTCTCACGCTTTATGTTATAAACTTGTACCTCAGAGTTCCTTATGCTCACTTGCAGCTGCTGTTTCCAAGGTCAATTCTCGTTCCTCTTACGGATTTGTCCAAGAGAGATTGCTGAGCTGTGGCAGAGGTGGTATCACTGCTGTGGACGCACTCAGGGCATTTCTAGCACCCTTAGGATCCTGTACCATCAAACTGAAGGGAAGCTGGAAGCATCTCCCCACCATCATTTCTGTCTCTCCAGATACTACCAAGTCACTCCTAAAGTGCACCTGTGTAAGAGAAGAAAGTCCCCAAATGGCAGATGGTTTCCAAGCATTTTCAGGGAGGGTGTGTTAGAAGAAGAAATGCTCCCATTCCACTTTGTCTCTTCTCCCTTTGCCTGCATAAAGTCTTCTGCTGACTGTCACATGGTCAATTTGACA